>ML778673.1:223089-234583 GCA_009831015.1 Picea engelmannii
GACTAATCGATAGGTGCGGACACTAACTGATCTCCCTAGATCCACCTAGATCTAGAACAAAACACACCAGAACATGACGCTTTCCTTAAGTTTTAAATATTGAATTTACTAACTAAAGAGGGATAGGTGACATACCATTTAAACATCACTTCCTCTCACCATCGCCATCCTAGCTTCGTTCCAACATTCATACAATGATGATCCTGCAAAAGAACGCAACCAACCAAAGAGATAGCAATAGCATAAACTCAATATAAACCTATGTATGTGATCAAGGAATCATACAATAAAACACAACAAGCTTTATAGGAAAGAATCATATTACTGTATCATATTAAATGTGAAAGAGAGATTACAACCATGACCTTGATGTCATGAGATCCCTTCCAACTGTCCTTTATTCCCCACACACTTTCACTCCAAGAATTCTGAGAGCACATATCTGATAATATTCACAATCTATCTTGACAAAGTGGCTCATCTAGCCAAGCTAAAAATATCCAAAACTCAATCCAATCCAAGCTAATCCCAAAAGCTCCAAAGCTAACCGAAGATAACTTTCTCCATGAGAACTCCTCTCCTTTTATAAGTTGAAATGGATAAGGTGAGGAGGTTAGGATGATCCCACTAAATCATGAAAGCGAGTAAGATCCAAACCATTTGGATGCCACCTCACCATAGAAGCTTCTCCTTCTAGAAGATTTGAGAAAACGCTTGTTTTTCCCACGTGTAGGCATTCTCGCACCTTGCCTATAGAGCAACTTGTGAACATCTCACACCCTAGCTATGGTGAAACCTGCGAGAATCAGGCATTCTTGTACCCTGCCTATATAGCAACCTGCGAACTTCCTTTTTTACAAGGTTTTTACAAGGGAAAATGCAACTTCTTTTCTCAGGAAAATTTCTTCTCCCTTCTCTCTTCAAGAACTCAGGCCACTGACTCCTCTGAAGGAAACAGATAGGTTTACATCATTAACGGTCATAGGGATGATGAAAATAATGTGTAACAGTAGATCAACTAAGTTTTTATGTGCTCGGGACTGTATCTCGTGGTCGACGCTAAACTACAATTGGTGCAGTGCCCTTGATGTCATTCGTGTCAGGACCAATTGAATGTGGTCCAAATCCTTCAGTGGTGTCTATCCCACTATTTCATCCATTCACAACATGCTCGGTTGTATGTGGATCATTGTGTTTGTGCATGGTATTGGGAGGGTTGGGTCTCATTCTTCGGCCTCCACTCTTTCATTGGTTTGTGTTGTCGACTTCTCTATGCATCTATTGTTACTTGCTCTCTAGGATTCTCCGAGTGTCCTGAGGAGTTGTCTTATTTCTGCCAGCTCTTTCTGTAGATTATCCCTGTGATGTGATGCATGGTTGAAGTCTTCTTCCAGACAATCCTGGACCATTCTTGCAATCATTTCTCCATCGTCCTCCATGATTGTTAGGTCTGGTGATGCTTGTTGTGCCTTTGATTTATTGTGCGCACCTGTGGCCTGTTCAGTCGGTCTCTTATTTCCCCCGGGCTCCTGTGAGATGGGGTTTAGGGTGGTCTCCTACGTTCCCTTGGATTGTTTTGGTTGTTCGTTGATCTATTTTTTCCCCTTCTGGGTTCCTATATGCTTCAACCCTTCACTTGCCTGAGGTGGTTTTTTTTGGCCCGTCCTTGGTTTCTTGGGCACTAGTTTTCTCGGAGGCTATGTTTCTGCCTGCATTGCCTCTCCTTCTGCTGGTCCTTCTAGTACTTCCCAGGGAATGGATGGGATATTCCATTCAGTAGGCCATTCGCTGATGACCATGTCTATATCACCTTCTGTGATGCAGTAGTGGATCGGTAGCCATTGTTTATTGGGATCATGCCTTGGTTGTATCCACATAGCTTGTCGTGTTGCCCAGAAGTTAGTGATATTCCCATATCACGTGACAGCTTTTGGTGTTATTCTCCATGACCAGTTAATAGCTTCCTGCATGTCCCGTAGGTATGCTTCAAATATGATTCTATTTTCCCTCTTATGTCTGGTCTGTGGCCCTGATCTCAGTACTCGATATCTCGCTCCCTCAGGTTGTGGTCTCATAGCAAAAACTACATATTTTGGTTCTTGCCATCCTATGAAGGCTATAAGGGTGATCAACATGAGTAATGAAATTATGTGTCAATTTCTTGCGCATCCCTACAGTCCACTTGGAATAATTTTAAAAAATAAGGTGCCCATCTCAAAAAGGTTCCTTCTGTGTACTGAGTTGCAACTGTGATGACCCCTACCAGTACTTCGTCTTTGCGGCATTTTCTTAGCAACTTAGAGGCTAAGATATTTGTGCCTAATTGTGTTGTTGGGTTGTTGATCTTTTTTATTATAATGCCTCTTGTCCCGCTCGTTGTGTCATGTTTTTTCTTCATTTCCTTTGCTAACGCTTTTTCCTTGGACTTATCATCCAGAATCAACATGGAATCCATACCCCGGATGGGTAGTCCTGTTATCTGCATGATAAGGTCCATTGTTATGGGGACGGGTCTGTCCAACGATATATCCCCTCCATACGTAACTGCTAACAACTTCTTGACACATGTTGTCGCGTACTGGCCTCTGCCAAAATTTCAGTTCGGTCCAGTCCAACTGCACACTCATGCAGTTGGTTGGTTGTTTCTCCAAGTTGGTTGAACACTATGTTCTGCATAAACACTCTGGGTGCGAGTTCTGGGTACTTAGTGTCATCTGAGACATCATGGTCGGAATACTTGAGATTCCCAACGTGACCCAATAATTGTGGCTCTACCTGTACTCCCTCTAGTATGCATGGTAGCACAATTTTTGTTGTCGGTTTCTTATGAGGTGAGCTCAGTATAAGAATTTTGTCTTCATGTTGTGGCGGTTGGTACGAAGTTCCAGCAATTCCCATTTTCTTCCCTGTAAGACATTTTTGCCAAGACGAGGTAGTTCTTGTGGTCTCTTATGTATGTTGACCAAGGCTGGGTACCTACGACTCATCAGATTTCCCTTCTTATCCTTGCCTCTGTGTCATGTTGTTACCTTCCATGGTTGGTTTGGTGCTTTATGGTTTCACTTCCTGTTGGGGTTCTGCTTCTTCATTCGGAGGTTCCTGTGGTTCTTCTTATGTATCCTCTTTCATTTCCTCTGGTTGTGGCTATTGAGTTTCTTCCAGTATCGGTGTAGGGCTCACCAGTGGTATCTTTGGGGATGGGATCTCATCGATGTCGACGATCTCTAGCTTTTGTTGCTTGTTTTCTTCCAGCGGTCCTTGTGACCTAGTTTGAACTCTGGTTGGCCTGGCGGTCGGGCCTGGTTCAACGGACTTCAGTGGTGCCATAGTGGTGAGTGTCGAATGTCTACTGTCTATAGAGGACTATGGTCTCGCTTTGTTCATTCAAGCTATTGTTGCTCTCTCTGTGTTCTTCTTTCACGAATAGACAAGTTTCTTACGTGCTCGTGTGTTGTATGGGTTTTTCATGAAGCTTATCAAAGAAGCTTCATCCATGATGTGATTAATGCACCATAACTGTGGATTCAATGCATGTGTCACAGTTTCATACTTTCCATTACGCTTCTTTGGTCGTTTCCATTTGGCATGTTTAATGTGACATTACATCAGTCCTTGTCATGCCTTAATTTCGATGTGTGTTGTCATGTCGTCCTACTTTTGTCGACTTTTCATTTCTCACTCTTTTGTGTTAGGTGTGTAACCATTTCTCTTGCCTTTACTGCATTCATGTTTCGAGCGTCCTATGGATTTTTCATGGATTTTTGTTTTTT
The DNA here is from genome assembly GCA_009831015.1 of Picea engelmannii. NCBI lineage: Eukaryota > Viridiplantae > Streptophyta > Pinopsida > Pinales > Pinaceae > Picea > Picea engelmannii. The sequence goes on from ML778673.1 coordinate 226,860, forward strand.
TTTACTGCGCAGTGGGTGGTCGAATTTCCTTGTACAGCTTCAGTCGGCTCCCATTGATCATTCCTCGGAGTTCTGTGCCTGCTAGATTTCTTAACTGTATAGCTCCATCGTTTGTTACGGATTTGACCTCATATGGTCCTAACCAATTCATTCTCATCTTTCCTAGGTGATGAAACGATTTGTTGTCGTAGAGAAATACTAGATCTCCTTTCGTGAAAGTCTTCTTCTTAATGTGTCGATCGTGCCATGCTTTGTCTCTGGCCTTCTGCACTTGTTGATGGAATCCTACTAGGATTTGGTCTTCCTCCATTGCTAACAGTTGATTCATTCTTTCCTTTGTCGCGTTGTGTTCTTTCATTTGTGTGATAGCGGCTACGCGTAAGCTGGGTACTAAAAATTCCAATGGCACTACCGCTTCTTGGTTGTAGACGAGATGGAATGGTGTGTTCCCTATAAACTTATTACATGTCGTCCTATACGCCCATAATATTGTTGTTACTTTGAGTTCCTAGTCGTCTCTGTTGACGTTACACATCTTTGTCAATGCATTCTCTAAAACTTTGTTGAAGGATTCTACTGTGCCATTTGCCTGTGGGTGATACGGTGTGCTTTTCTGGTGGTGAACTTCACATTATTCGAGCATCGCATGGATGGTTCTATTGATGAAATACGTGCCTTGATCGGTCATCAAAACTCTTGGGCACCCAAACCTAGTAATTACTTGTTTGAATAAAAAGTGGGCAGCGGTCTCTGCGCTACAGTCCTTTACTGATGCGGCTTTTGCCCATCGTGTTATGTATTCCATCGCGGTGATGATGTATCTTTCCCCTGTTCTTTTGGATGGTGGGTTAATAAGTCCCACAAAGTCTATTTCCCATTTATCAAATGCTTGTAATGTCACTTGCGGTCATAATGGCATCGCATCCCTTATGTTGGGTTTTCCTACCCTTTGACAGACATCGCATCCATGATAGTATTCTTTTGAGTCCCTATGGATCATTGGACACCATATTCCTATGTGGAGTACCTTCTGTGTGGTATCTTTTCCTGCATAATGTCCTCCTGCCAATCCCTCGTGGGTTTCTGCTAAAATCCTTGGTCATTCGTGCTCCAACATGTACCTTCGTAAAATGATATCTGCGCCCATTTTATATAGATGTCCTGCGATCAGTTGATAGTCGGTTGCATGAACTACCAGGTTCTTCTTTTGTGTGGTGGTATACTCTTGCAGTGCAGTACCTGTGCTCAAGTACTGGATGATCTCTGCGAAGTAGTCATCATCAATCTGTACCAAGAATAGTTGTGCATCCAAAAAGTTGTCTTCTATGATTGTGGGTTCTTCTCCATTTGTGACTCGTGATAGGTGGTCAGGGCCTACATTTAGTTTTCCTGGTTTGACAATTACTTCGAAGTAAAATTCCTGAAATAACAGTAACCATCGGCAGATTCTGCCCCCCAACACTTGTTTGTTGACTAGGTATTTTAGGGTTGAGTGATCTGTAAACATCCTAAAATGTTTTCCCAATAGGTAGTGTCTGAACTTCTTAAGTGTGTAAACCATAGCTAGGCCTTCTCTTTATGTTGTGTTATACTTCTGTTATGATTCAGATAGTTTTATGCTTGCAAATTCTATCAGGTGATCCAAGTCTCCTGTTCCTGGCTATGCTAAGATAGCTCCTAGTGCTATCGTCGATGCATCTACATGCACATGGAATGGCTTTCCCCAGTCCAGAAATACTAATATCGGTGCAGTGGCCATCTTTTCCTTCAAGGTATCCAGACCTTATTGACACTCACCATTCCATTGGTACTTTGTATCCTTCCTTATCAGTTTTTCCATTGGTGTTGTTATCTACGCATATCCTTTGATAAATTTCTGATAGTAGCCTATGTGTCCTAACATCACTCATAGTTGACGGACTTCTTTCGACGCTGGTAAATTAACGATGACGATGATCTTGGCTGGATCGATCAATAGCCCTTGTTTGCATACTATATGGCCCAATAGTATCCCAAACGGTGTTCCAAATATACATGTATTTATGTTCAGTGATATCTGACACTGTCTGCATTGCTCTAGCATCAAGCGTAAGACTTCCACCTAGTTTTTCAACAGACTATAGACTGTCTAGTCATCCATATATACTTCGAGAAACTGCTGGATGAATTCTTTAAATGTTGCGATAACTACTCTAGAGAAGATTTTTGGTGCATTATTTAGACCAAAGGGCATGACTGTATATTGGTAATATCCCCATTCTGTCGCAAATGTGGTCATTTATCTATCCTCCTGTGCTATCTTAATCTGATGGTAACCTTAGAATCCATCAGTGAATGAGTACACTTCGTGTCCCCCCACATTCTCTAGCACTTCATCCGTGAACGGTGTATGGAATGGGTCATGTAGGCATGCATCATTCAACTTCCTCAATTCGATGCATATCCCGATCCCTCTTCCTTGTTTCTTGTCCTGTACAACCATCAGTCTTATCCATTTTGATTCCTCGATTGGTTCGATTATGTTGGCTTCGAGCATTCGGTCAATCTCCTCTTTAACTTTATGTTTATATATAGGGTTCAGTATATATGGTCATTGTCTGATCGGTGTCACTTCAGGTCTGAGAAGTATTTTCATTTTTCCCAATTCGCATGCTATACCCTTCATCTCTGTAAATGTTGTAGGAAATAAGTCATTGTATTCGTGCAACAATTCTATAATGATTTCTATTGTTGGCTCATCCCAGTAGTCTCCAATGCTATCCATTTTGGGATGTTTCGTTGTACCGATGTTAACTTTCTTTACCTTGATTGATGCGGAAAAAACTTCAAATTCTATTTGTGGTCCCTTCACATATATGTCGCCTTCTACTTCTACAATCTGAATGTTGCGTGGGTCCTCTTCGTCCGGTATGTCCTCGTGTACCTCGTAACATGAAAGTAGTTCCTTGACTATCTATTTATTTCTCTACTGCTCTTCAGTAATAAGTTCTACTTCTTGTTATCACTCTATAAATTCCCAGAGGTTGTCAGGGTGCAAAAGAAATTTACCAGAGGTAACTTTATCCAACTACTTCGAAACTGGGATCTAGCCCTTCCAGTTTCAGAGAGGGATCTCTCTGTAAGATTTAACTTTGTTTTAGGTTTAGATATTAGGCTAGTTAAACAAATGAGACTGTGTAGTTTGTTTTTATAAAATGGATGAAATATGGTTTACGCATCCATTGGGATATGGGATCTGTTTTATAAAGTTAGAGATCTACGAACATATTTTATAAGGAATTTTCACAGGGAAGGATAATGCAACTGTTAGATACTTTAGAATAAAATGATGGATAGCAAAAAAAAAGAGATAATCAGCTAAGATAGAAAAGCATTTGAAAATTTCTCTATCATAACATTAGAAGATAAACACTTAGATCTTTAAAAGATAGATACAGAGCATACAAAGATAAATTCTACAACTTTAACTCCTTTTGAAAGATCAGATATAGAAAACATAAATGATTACAAAGATAGAAAAAACATTCAACAAGTAGGACAAAACATCACCAACAGTCAACACACAGGAATCCTATGAAATGTCCTTTTTGTTACTGGTAAAACTCTTCAAAAAGATTACAGTGATTACAGCTTGCTTGGGCGTAAAGATCAAACCTCAGTACTTAGAAATTTGAAGTATATATAGAAAGGATTACAATCGGTCTTGTCATTAATGATCAGGACGTGGAAGAATCCAAAACTAACTATCTAGATAACAAAATACATAAATGTAGGAACTGCTAATGATTTGTCGAATTCTTTGTGTTGATTTGGGGGAAGTTGTTAGCGAGTCATCAACTTGACTTTGACCGTCCTGTATGTTGACTTGTACATTCACCTCATCTTTACTCGAACAATTCATAAAACTCTTCCCATCTTTGTTGATTGGGGATAGTGACTTTTAGTAGCCTGTGGTAGATTTCATCCATCTCGGTATATTTGGAAGAAGTCATCTTGGTGACAAAACTGTACTTGATCTTGTGTTGGATATTGAGATCCAACTGTAACGTCTCTAGGAATTACTTGCATATTATGCTTCCCTGTATCCCTGAAAATTTGGAATTGTATTTTTCCACCATGGAAATCTTTTGCTTGTAGTCGGAAAGTGTCATCAGTTTGTCATTCAGAACCGGTAAACTAGGAAGACCTTTCTTTTGCAAGGCATCAATCTTGCTGAAGAATCTATGAACTCCTATATCCTTGATTTGGACTTTATCCTCCAGCTGCAACATCAATCCGCTCTTGGTTAGAACTCTCTTGACTTTGAGGATAGTCTCAATCCTATCCTCAATCTTCAGGTTTTCCAACTCTTCTTTAGTTTTTGAATTTAGAAACCTGATGATTTCATTTGCCTCTGTAGGCATTTCTCCCAGCTCTCCCTTTATCCCGTCAATAGCTTGCATGCTCCTCAACACCAGTTCATGTTGTTCAAACATGATTTGCACCATGGGCCAGATTTCATTTATGGATTTGGAAATATCCATCCAAATGTTCTTTTTGGATTCTGCTAATGTCTTACCCACAATTGTTTGATTTTGCAGTTGTTGTATCTCCTGTCTCATGTTTTCTGATGTGTGTTTCTCAGTGTTGTAGCTGGTCTGGAAAGAATATTTAAGTTTCTGGAGCTGCTCAATCTCCTGCTGCAATTTATAATTTATGCTTCTTGTAAAGTCATTTCCTCCATCGACTTTGCTAGAGTTTTTGATGTTTCTACAACTGTTACTGGGGTTGCTAATGGAATTTTTGTTGTAACAATTATTGATGTTGTACTAACCCCTGTGAGAGTAATTTCACTCATTGGAATGACTCCCATAGGTGTTTCATGTTCCTTCTACTCTACCAACCTTTCCAGCTCTGCGTCCATCTCTTTTATTTGTTCATTTTGTTCCATGATCAACTTTAGCATCTTCTCCTTCTCATTTTTTGTCTCAGCCATCTCTTTGGTCTGTGAGTCTTCTGTAGCTGGTAGTTTTAGTTGCTTTCTCAAAGATGCTATATCAGAATTCTTTTTCTTAAGCATATCCTCAGCTGCTTTCACATTTGAGGGGTCATAACCAATTTTGAGCACCAATTCTTCTAAAGACTTAATCCTGTTATCCTTTGCAAAAGATGACACCTTCTCCAGTTTCAATTGAGTCTGAACATTGCTCAAAGAAACCTGTAATTTTGCAACAGTAGTGGAAGAATTGGCCAATGTTGAGAAAACCATCTCTTCAGTTTGCTTGTGCAGATCCATCTGGTCAGCTAGATGTATGGCCTTAGCATCAAATTCAAGTGTGGATCTTTTGTAGTCATGGATTTCCTTTGGATGAGGTACTTGTGCCTGCAGAAAGGCCATGTACATTCTCCCCTTCTCTGTGTTGAATGTAGAGAGTAGCCTATGTTTTGCTATTGATTTCTGCTTCTAGAATTGAGCATAAGTGATGTTGTCTAGCCTCTCATTTTTCTTCTTAATCATATCGTATTTCTCAAAAATACTCATCTTTGTAGCTCCTTGAGTTGGTTGGTTGATCAGCGAGGTGTAGGCATGCTTCTTGGATGAAGAAGTAGACATTATCTACTGGTTGTTGGAGAAAAGTGATTAATTCTCACCCTCGACCATTGTGGTAGACTGGGTATCTCCCTCTCCAGACATGGCAGTTGTGTGACTGATCCTGGGCCTTTTTGTGTAGAACTGGAACTCTTTCGATGACACTTCAGTGACTAAAGGTGAGGCATCCTTCCTGAGTCTTTTCTCCTTGGGTACCTATGGTGTAGTAGTTGGTGAGATGACAGTTGGAGGAGGCTGCAATTCTGTGTCTTCCAGAGTGTTGGTCTACCACTCTGTTTGATTCATATATTTATCAATCTCTAGTTTGGGAACATGAGCGTATGGGGAACTTTTATTCTTGAATCTCATTTCTGCTATAATCCCACACAGATCATAGTGCCAAGGGAAACTGATGTGAAATTTCATTTCCTTGAGTAATTTGTTTGCTTCTTCCCCGACAGATCGATTGTTACAAATAAAGGATCCTATCTGCCCTTTAATTCTCAGTTGTTGTTTCTTCTTCAAAGATACAAAATGTATATCATCTAAATTGGTCATTTGCCTGATGTACTCCAAGGAAAATATTCTAACAAACAAGTATTTGGGTAGCTTGTAGGGAGTTATCTCACAATCATATACCATGATCTCTGTGTGATTCTAATACATATACCAATCTCCCATTTTAGCGAGGTCCGAGAGGTGTAAAATTCCTTGGATCTCTTCATTTATCCTCTGCTCTTGCCTGTCACTGAGCATGCTTACCACTGGGTGGTAAAAATGCTCTATGAATTGCTTAAAACTGAACTCTGTTGAGTTCCTTCTCAGTAATGAAGTCCAAAAGGTGACAGGTTGTGGCTTACCATCCTGGTCCAGCTTCTGCATGGGAAAAGGGAAATTGTCTACTTGATAAAATAGGAACATGTATGCCAATACTAAAGAGTATCGAAACATGTACGCCAGTACTGAAGAGTACCGGAACATGCATTTTGTGGGAAATTTGAACAACTGATCGTGAATATTGTTAGCCAGGAAGACGTTGTAATCGAACTGCACTGTGGGGTTTCCCTCGGTAGAAAAGATGGATAGGTAACCCAAAATTGTCTCATCCACCCATTCATCTGAGTAATATCCAAGTAGGTTGCAGAGGGCGAAAATGATTTGATTTCCTTTCATCGATGAAATCGATGATCGATAGGGTGGAGTGGTCTTGGGTATTGGGGCGTTCTCAGGGAGGAATATTTTGAAGATCTATGTTCTCTGCGGAAAGGACAAATTGTAATACATGTTAGTCAAAACCTCAAAAGTTAATGGAGAGAAGGCTTTGGCTCTGGTTATATGCAACATCTGGTCAATGGCTTCGGATGTGACAACGAACAGGGTCTCCCCAGAGGATGATACGATAGTTCTCTGGTCAGGAAGGTAGTGTGCTTGGCATTTGAGGGTGAATTCCGGGAAATGGTGAATCTGGGGAAACATGTATCGTGGGAGATTGGACTCCCAGAGTCCAATATCATCACTTTGGTCTAGGAAAATGTCTCTGAGCCATGAATATAACTCAGCGAAATCAAAATCACATCTGGGATCAGAGATGAGATAGTCTTTGTCAGCCAAGGGAATCCGGTCAAGATCGAGGGGAGGCGGTAGGAAAGGAGTTTCCTCGATTGTTGACTGATTAGAATTTGGTGCCATTACTTCGACGGGTACCTACAATTTGAAACAAAAACGTTAGCGGGTAATGGCTGTGGCTAGGTCACTGACTGAAATGGTGAGGACAGTGAGCTTTCTGGTGTGCGGGGAGTGTGAGCAGTGCGAAAATGGTGGAGGAACGGGATTAGATTTGGGTGAATGGGTATCTGTTGGGCACGAGGGATAGGTCATCAAGCTAACATATATGTTATCCTATAATAATTTGCCAACGGATACCTGGGAATGAGGGGACGGGCCAGTGATGGGTTAAGGATGTGTGAGAGTGACATGGAGGTAAATGAGTGGGGGAGATATGACAAGTGGCAGGTGAGTGGCGGATGAGGTACGATGACAGAGTAATGGGATATGACCCATGATAACTGGTAGTGGACTATGACATCACGAGACGACGAGGAAGTGGGGTGTGATGTCATGAGGTGGTGGTCGTAAAGAAAAAATGGTATGGTGG
>ML778673.1:234815-248841 GCA_009831015.1 Picea engelmannii
CCCCCCCCCCCCCCGCGCCCACCATTAAATATAGAACGGTCGGGGGGGTCCAGAATCTCTCGTCGACCGTAGATCTATGTGTCGTGAGATCATTCGTAGATCTATGCACACTTTTTAATTTATGGGCGTGAATCAAAAGATGCAGCCAAAACTTAGGATAGTGATTTTTTGTGGGTTTTTGTGTTGCTTCCCTTTCATTTTGTCACCATGGGGTTAAGAAACACACTTCAAACATCCAAATCATGAATTTTGATCAATCATCATGCATGTTTTATTAAAGGAAAAATTGGCTAGCCTATGTTCTATCCTACCTACCTACACATTTAGCCCAGGTTAAACTGTTGGACTAATATTTTACTCTACCCTAGGGCTATTTGATCAAGTTTAGATAGTTTGATCAAATTTATTCACTAGATAACCTATCTACTTGGCTAAGATTAAACAGTTTAGCCAAACCTTATTCACTAAACCTATCAACACAAATTCAAAAGACTTGACCATGTTTAAACTGTATGGATCAAATCATTATTATTGCATGGGGCTCCATCCATTTTCTTTTATGCCTTCTTTTATTCTTTTTCTTTTCTTTTTTCTTTTCTTTTTTCTTTTCTTTTCTTTCATTTTCTTTTTTGAAAATAATTTGCAAAAATAAAATATTATTTCCAACCAAACTACATCAAGAGTAAAAATCTCCAGTCACCATTTGATCCTATGAAATATAGGGTTATAACAGTGGCTCCACTTGGGGATGGTGCTCTCCTTGCGAGGTGCCAAGAACCTGTTTCCTGATGTCTGTAAAAATTTTCTCCATAACTTATTTCTGTTGTCTATTTTGTTTTTATTTTGAGAATTTTTGGTAGCACTGGTCAGTGGCTTAGGGCCTTCTCTGCAGGCTTCAACCATCTGATCAATATCACTCACACACATCTTGAATGTAAAAAAAATAAATGGTATGTACAGTGGAAAAATATTTGTGATATCTTTATTGGGGTGGAAAATAATGCTTCAGCATCTTGTCATTCACAAGTCCACTGGGCATGTATGTTCCATCACTGTTTTTTAGAAAAAATGTGTTATTTCCTCTGAATGCCTGAATGGTGTAAGGGCCTTTCCATAACCTATCAAATTTTCCATGTTTACCCTTATCCTCATTTCTGGAATCCCATTTCAGAACCAAGTCGCCAAACTCAAAATCATCTTCTTTAGTCCTTCTGTCAAAAATCTTTTTGATGTTCTCCTGGATGACCTGAGTCTTGTTGTATACCTCTTCTTTGGACTGCATTAAATGAATCATTTGATTTATTCTCCTTTGAACATAATTTGGCTCTACTTGCGCTTCCTGCAGTAGTTTCATGACAAGAACTCCTAAGGAAAGGGGAAAAACTGCTTCAGTGCCATACACCAATTGGTATGGAGACATGCCAATTGATCTTTTGGTGCTTATTCTGTCATCCCATAGCACGAAAACCAACTTATTATTCCATGATTTCTTATTTTCTTGCAATGTTTTCTTGTGAATGTTCACCAGAATTTTGTTTGAGGACTCAGCCAGCTCATTTCCTTGAGGATAATAAGTTGGTGAGTGTCCCAGAGTAATGCGGTATTGACTGCAAAAATCTATGAGTTTTTTGGATCTGAAATTCGTTGCATTGTCAGCTATAATTTTTCTGGGGCATCCAAAACAATACAATATATTAGTTTCTAAGAACTTGATGATAACAGAGTCAGTAGATTTCATACATGGCACAACCTCAATCCACTTGGTGAGGTATTCTATGTCCATGAGGAACCACTTGTGTTGGCCCGAGGAGGATGGATGTATTTCTCCAATAAATTCTAAACCCCACTGTTGGAAAGGAGCTTCAACTAAGATAGGTTTCATGGGGAGTGGCAGAAGCTTCCTTTTACCTTCGAAAATTTGGCACTTGTGGCAAGAAGTAACTTTCTGATGAACGTCGGAAAACAAAGTAAGCTAGTAAAAACCAGCTCTGAGAATCTTGTTAGTTGTGGTCTTCCAACTCAGGTTCCCACCACAGTCTCCTACATGAAAATCTTTAATAACTTTGTCATCTTCGTCTTTTAACAAGCAATTAAGAAAGATACCACTAGGGTCTTTCCAGTAAAGGTTACCTTCTAGAATATAGAATTTCAATGCTTTCAGTTTAATAAATCTATCTTTGGTCTTGGTCAAACCAAGAGGAGCTTCTAAATTATGAAGTAAAAAAATGAGGTCTGCGTACCATGGGGATTTTAAGAATACCTCTTTTACATTTGGAGTCGCCTGCTCTTCCTGCTCGTCAACTGCAGCCAAAAAATTAATGTCTAGTGCATGAAAATTAGATTCAACCATTAGTTTAGCTAGACCCTGTCCTTTGATCAATTTAGTAGGTCTTATTTCAATGTCATATTCCAAAATAATGGAAATCCATTTTCCTCTCCTACCATCTAGATTATCCTAAGTCAAGATATCTTTTACCACTACATTTGGGACATAAGAAATTGTGTGGGAATGGAGAATATAAACTCTAAAATCCTTTATGGCTTTCACCAAAGAAAAATCTTGTTTCTCCATTATGTTATAGTTCAAAGCATCATCTCTCAAAGATTTGCTGAAAAATTCTATGGGTTGTTCATACCCTTCACTTTTTTTCTGCAGTAGCACTGTTGCGATGGTGTGCTCAGAGGAAAATGAGAAAATGTAAAAGTCTTTGGTGTAGTCTGGACTGATAAAAACTGGAGCTCGTTTGAGTGCATGTTTCACCTGTTCAAATGACTCTTTGGACTCGGTGTTCCATCTTATTTTCGTGTCCTTTTTCAACATATTTGTGATGTTCCTAAGAAGTTCAACTAAGTTGGGTATGAACCTTCTCAGGAAGTTTATTTTTCCAATGAATGATTGTAACTCTTTGATGTTCCTAAGTTGTTCCACTTTCTGGATAGATTATATTCTACTGGGGTCTATTTTAATTCCATCTTTAGATATTATGTGTCCCATCAGCTTGCCTTCCTCTAAACCGAAAAGGGTATTTTTGGGATTCAAGGAAATCCCGAATTTTCCGCACTTCTCAAACACTCGTCTGAGATGTTGTAAATTTTCCTCGTCAAATTTGGAGTAGACAGTCACATCGTCCAGATATATGACTATAAATCTCCCAATCTCATCCACAAAAGAAATATCCATTGCTCTTTGAAAAGTGGCACCAGCATTCATCAGACCAAAGGGAATTTTCACATATATGAAAGTTTCCCATGGTGTAGTGAATGTTGTTTTATCTTGATATTATGGGTGGAAAAGGACTTGGTTGTAGCCCAAGAAACCTTCTAGTAAGGAGATTCTACTGGCCCCAACTACCTTTTGTAAAATGTGGTTCATTTTGGGCAAAGGGTAATTGTCTTTGAGGGAGACTTTGTTTAGATTTATGAAATCTATGCAAATTCTGATCTCGCCAGTTTTCTTCTTGGTAGGAACTAGGTTATAAACCCATTTAGAAAACCTCAAGGGGACTATAATTTTTGCATCATACATATTTTTTATTTCTTTCTCTATCAGGGGAAGAAACTTGGGATTGATTCTCCTAAGTTTCTGCCTGAACGGTTTGTGTTCTTCTTTTATAAGGATTCGATGTTGTATGATGCTTGTGTCATAATATTTTAATTCCTCATAACCCCAAGCGAACACATCTACATATTCCTTAAACAGTTCAATGTATTTGTGTTTTTGCTCGGGGGTTAGGGATTTGGAAATTTTTATCATCTTGGGTTTTTCTTTTGTTCCTATGTTTCACTCTTTGACCTCTTTACCACTAGCTTCAATTTTCGGTTTTTTGGCTACATTGTTAAAATCGAACAAGTCTTCTAGCGGAGCTAAACCTCTAGGTAACACATTATTTTTCAACTATAGAATACCAGAATCTGTCTCATTTTCATTCAATTCATATGCATCTACTTTATTTTCATTCAACTCTTCGGAATCTACTTTATTTACACTACCAGTTTCAGAAACAGATTTATTTACATCATCATCATCATTCTCTAAATCTATATTTGTACATTCAAACTCATTCTTACACTGTAGGAAGTCTTCAATTTGATCGCCATTCTCGAATACCTGTCAGTATATGATGTTTTCTAGAAAATTTGGTCTGCACTTCACTTCCACCATGTATTTGTGAGTGGGACAGAAGGGTATTTTGCAGGTAGTTGATGACGTAGCCAACCTGTCTACTAATATGTTTTGTCCCCTGGGCATTACCTGCAAATCAATTTTAGTAAAACATTGAAGAGAATCCAAAGTAGCATTTCTATAATCTCTAAGTATAGGATGTTTAGTTGCATACTCACCTTTAATATGCTTAATATTCAATTCATAATCACCCCTTACCATGATCTGTTTGGCACCAACCTTCTTTAGTAGTTTCAGGCCTTGCATCAAAGCTTCGTACTCATCTATGTTGTTAGTGCATTGGAAATTTAGTTTGTAAGAGTGGCTCTCTAAATACCTCGATCTGTGATTATGCAACCAAACTCCAGCTCCAACTCCCTCTTTACTCACCACACCGTCGAAATCCATGCTCCAAAAATCTACTGGCAGTTCCTCACTTTATTCAATTGTAGTACTTCTTACCTTAGCAATTGATTTATCTTCTTTTTGATCGGATGTGTCATCTTCCAGTTGAGCGATTTGTTCATCCAAGTCACCATCATTGTACAGAATGAAATAATCCAGGTCATAGTGTGCAGAGTACAGTGGGTAGTTGTGTGGATTTTCCTAGCTGTTGACCATATACTTCATCATCATTTATTTGTACAGTCGTCTATGTTCTCCAAATACCGATATGGTGGCATAGGACATATCTAGCTGGAGGGTTCCTTTCATCTTAGCTCCCCAAGATCTTGATGGCAACATACCATATTTTGGGAGAATGTCCGCGACCACAATATCCATCACCATAATTTCCACTGGGATTTGATCCAAGGTGATGTATAAGTCTTTAATCAGTCCTATACATTTAACCTTGCTAGAGTCAAAAGAATGCAAATCCTTGTAGGGTCTGGTGACTTTGAGTCTCAGTTTTTCCATCACTGCTTTGGGCATCAGGTTGTGTCAGGCACCTGAATCCAACATGGTGTTGTGTAAGATCAAATCGTGGATGTTCAGGTTGATGTAGAAAGGGGAAAAGGCACCATTATCAGTTTGACCATCAACTTCAGGGCCAAAAAGGAGCTCAGGTTGATCATCAACAATATTTACCATGTCTGATTGATTTGTTGACACGACATTCAAGGCTTTTGTACCTATCTCTAGCTCGATGCTCAAGGCTTTAATTACATGTGACTTGTAAGAGTTCTTGCTCATCAGCTCAGACAAGGGGATGGGAATATTCAATTTAGCTAGTTCCCCCTCAAGGCTGAAAGTAGTGGAAGCTTTGCTTGAGCTCTACACGTCTGGTTTATCCATCGGAGTCCTATGGGAAGAAACACTGGGTTGACTAGTTGATGAAACTTCATTATGATTGTCTCTCTGCAAAATTTTGGGATCTCTTTTTGTAGAAGATTCAGCGTTATTTCTCTCAGGGACTTTATTGGGAGAAATTTCCAAGGTTTTATTGATCTTGACAGTCTTCTTTTCTTCGGTGGCCTTCTTTGTTTCAGAAACCTTCTTTGGAGGGTTGTCATTTTCCTTATTGCTTCTCAGGTTATACTGCATGTGTACCTCCATTATAGAATTTTCAAAGGCCTGATGTTATGTCTCCTCTGCTTCCTCATTTACCTTTTTTTGTGAAAGGAGGAAGAGCTCGTTCTCTTCTTGAGTAAGTGATCTGGAAATAGAAGGTTGACTTGTTATGCTATGCAAGCACCCTCTACTTCATTAAAAATAAACTTTACAGGACCTTGCTCCATGTGTTAAAATATGCAAGATAAATTATGTGCCAAGTTTATGCTTTTTTTAAATGTTTATGTGTGAGGAAAAGTTCTTTTAAATGGTTAAATAAGTGTTTTAAATAAAAATACAGCAACATAACTTTCAGCAAATAAACCATCAAACTCACAACAATAACAAGATGATAAAGGAGTTCACCCCTCTCCGGGCTACATCTCCTTGAGCCTCCATCAATGGACTTGGCTCTCTGGGATTAATTTGTCAAATATTCTTTTACAAGATGCTACTCAACTCCAATGGAAAAATATAYTGTACCATTGGGATCATAATACATAAAAACCCCAAAAATGACTAATAAAACTCTGAAAACGGATCATGGCTCATCCGGGCATGACCTCTTCTACATGTGGCCATAAGCTTCACTGAGCTTATCTTTGGCAAAAACACCTGTAAAAGTCCTCAAAATCCTATGAAACCTATCCCAATGTGTTCAAAGCATAACAATTAGCCAAAAATGACTATTCAGTCACAGAAAATCAACTTGGACTCACCAAAACATGACCTCAATCAATGAGGGCTTCAAGCTCCCTGAAGCTTCTTGAAACTTCAATGGTTAAAAACATGCAAAAGAAGTCTTCAAATGGCTGTGAAATCAGTTTCAATGGATTCAGAACGTCCAAAAACCCCTAGTTGGGCTTTTACGGCACCTCATTTGGCCAAAAAGTGAAGAAGATAGGCCTCCTGCCATTCTCTTCCTTCAAGCTTGTTGTCTCTGGTTCGCCAAAACGCACCTCCTGTACGTTCAACCCAGAACACGCTCCAAAATGCATGCTTAAACCCAGCACATGCGCATAACTGAAAATGGTCCAAACTGTAGGACAGTTATGGGTGCGCCAGCCCCTAACCGCCAAGCTCATGGGCACATGTGGGTCATAGAACCGACTGCATATATAAAAAGGGCTTAACCTTTAAAAGCCAATAATTAAGCACCAAGTGTCGGGCGCATGGACTATCCGTTGAAACCGTTTGAACAAACTCTCGTGCTAAGGTTTAAGGTCATATGGTAATACATACGACCGCGGGCTCTGTTACATATTCGTGCACACATGTATATACAATGGTCATATGATAAAGTGTGCGACTCGGGGCTGGGGCTAAGCCCCAGCTTGGACGTGCCCCAAATCAAACTTTAATTAAATTCAAATAAATAAAATACCATTTGTATAACAAGAACTAACACATGGTGTGCTAGCAGGGTGGACTTTGTTAAAGCTTGCATGGTGGGAGGAGGTCCATGGTTCGAACCCCATGGAGTCCATAACATTTTGAACTAACAACCAATACAATGGTGCCACGTGGCAGCCCATGACTCGGCCACGTGGCACCACACCATTTGCCCAATAAATGCCACGTGTCACAATGTGATTCACCCAAATCTGCCAATCTGAAACTACCACATCATCAACTGCCATGTCACCGTACGACCACTGCCACATCATCGTACAGCCTCTGCCACGTCAGCCTGTACGGACTGTACAGTCAGCGTCCCTTTTTTTACCTGTTTGGCGATTCGAACAGATCACGATATCTCTCGCTCCCGACATCCGTTTGAACCCAAATGAGTTGCAATGGGTTCGTGATAATGAGGGCTACGCTCTCGTTCGTTTTGAGGCAATTCCGAGAATGTTTATTTTTGAGCTAAAATTTGACCCCTCGTCCAGATTTTGATCAGTAAGAAAAATGGATTCATCATCATGAATTCCCATGAGGTTTATATGAGTATCGTCCAATTCTTCGATTATCCCCTCACCTTCATCAGCATAATTTCCTAGAGGGGTGTTCTAATTTGTTGATCAGGCCCCCTCTGTTCTCTTTCATCCCTAGGATCTCTCTGCTGAATCTAGGGTGAATTTCTTCTGAAGTTTGGGTTTTGAATTTGAGGAGCAGCTTGGTTCTCCCTGGGTGGGTTTCTATCAGTTATAGTAAGCCTCTCTGTCATTCTCTCCATATCTATGGTTAGGGAATCTAGTTTGGTGTCTGAAGAGGAAGTAGAAGGCTCTCCCTTAATCGTGACCCTCCTTTCTGTTCTCTTCCTAGATCTTTTGGCTAAACGATTTTCTTCTACGCTTACGACACTTTTCTGCATGTCCTCCAGAGTAGCAGAATTTATTTCCCTCATTTGATACAACATGTCAATGTCGAATCCATCCGAAAATTTTATCAATGCCAAACCTTGAGGTGGTTTAATATCAGTTGGAATTGCATTATATAGATTGTTGAAATGAGTGCAGTAATCATGCACTGTCTCTCCTTGGTTCCTTCTGATATTCTCATATTCTGACAAGATCTAAAGAGGATTTTTCTTTACCTCCCATCTATCAAGAAAACTTCGATGGAAAGCATCAATTTCAGCTATGGAAGCAGCACGTAAGGTTTTGAACCACTTTTTGACTTCTCCAATCAGACTTTGTGCAAATAAGCTCATATGCACATCAGTTTCATCTACTTCCTGCAAATCAAAATAATCATTCATTTTGTCAACATGTTGTTGTGCATTCAGAGGACCAGTACTATCAAACAAAGGGAGTCTGGTTTGATAATCCTGAGGCATGGCATGTAAAGGAACAACCAACACCAATGGATCATATCTTTCTGCCATAATTGGTGGAGGAGGCTGGACAACAACCTGTGTGATTGGAGGAGAGGTGACAGAAGCTCTGGAAGATGAAGAGTTGGGAGGAGATGAATGAACTAGTTTAGGTTTAACAGAAGCTGTGGAAGATGAAGGGCTGGGAGGAGTTGAAGGAACTAGTTTAGGTTTAACAGAAGCTATAGAAATAGTCAAGGAAGAGAGTTCAACTGACTGTTGAAAGTTGGCTTTGTCTAAGGCTTGATCAATATTTGCAACTAGATCTTCTAGCTTGTCAAATTCTTGAAGAAATCATTGATCAATGTCATCTCTAGGAGAAAGTATTTCAGGGGTCCTGGGTTGTAGGATGGTTTGATCTAAAACTATTTCACTTACAAAGCTATCGGATTTTGTTCTGAAAAGGATTTGTTGGAAAGATATGTCAAACTCAAGATACTGAAGGGAAACTAGCTTCTCGGGGAGAGAAGGGGACCTAAGAAGAGGATTGTGATTCCCAGAACCCTCTACAACGTTTTTCTTTCTGATTAATTTTTTGGGATTGTCTATTGATGTTGCAGGTTCTGGATCTAGATGAGATCTAGTGAAAACTCTTTTGGGAGCCAGAATTCCA
Organism: Picea engelmannii; assembly: GCA_009831015.1. NCBI lineage: Eukaryota > Viridiplantae > Streptophyta > Pinopsida > Pinales > Pinaceae > Picea > Picea engelmannii. The sequence continues at coordinate 243,957 of ML778673.1, forward strand.
ATTTTTATTTTATTTTTTAGAAATTTCAAACTAATTATATATAAACTTTAACAACCTATGAACATTATCTCTTTATGAGTTTAGATCTTTTGATTAGTTTAGAAATAAATTTTCTTTGTCTAGGTAAAATAAATCGAGGGATGGAAAGTTTGTTCAGCTCCCCAGTATGGTCGACACTATGTTATCGCTTTGTAAATTCCCATAGGTTGTCAGGGTGCAGAAGAAATTTACCAGAGGTAACTTTATCCAACTGCTTCGAAACTGGGATCTAGCCCTTCCAGTTTTAGAGAGGGATCTCTCTGTAAGATTTAAATTTGTTTTAGGTTTTATATATTAGGATAGTTAAATAAATGAGACTGTGTATTTTGTTTTTATAAAATGGCTGAAATATGGTTTACGCATCCATTGGGCTATGGGGTCTGTTTTATAAAGTTAGAGATCTACGAACAGATTTTATAAGGCGTTTTCACAGGGAAGGATAATGAAACTGTTAGATCCTTTAGAATAAAAGGATGCATAGCAGAAAAAAGAGATAATCAGCTAATATACAAAAGCATTTAAGAATTTATCTATCATAACATCAGAAGATAAACACTTAGATATTTAAAAGACAGATACAGAGTATACAAAGATACATTTTACAGCTTTAACTCCTTTTGAAAGATCATATATAGAAAACATAAATGATTATGAAGATAGAAAAACCATTCAACGAGTAGGAGAAAACATCACCAACAGTTAACACACAGGAATCTTGTGAAATGTCCCTTTTATTACTGGTAAAACTCTTCAAAAAATTACAGTGCTTACAACTTTCTTGGGCGTAAAGATCAACCCTCAGTACTTCAAAATTTGAATTATATATAGAAAATATTACAATCGGTCCTGTCATTAATGATCAAGACGTGGAAGAATCTAAAACTAACAAACTAGATAAATAAAAAAATACATAAATGTAGGAACTGCTAATGATTTGTCGAATTCTTTGTGTTGATTTGGGGGAAGTTGTTGGTGAGTCATCAACTTGACTTTGACCGTCCTGTATGCTGACTTGTACATCCACCTCATCTTTACTCGATCAATTTTCAAAACTCTTCCCATATTTGTTGATTGAAGATAGTCACTTTTAGTATCCTGCGGTAGATTTCATTCATCTCGGTATATTTGGAAAAAGTCAGCTTGGTGACAAAAATGTACTTGATCTTGTGTTGGATATTGAGATCCAACTGTCCCATCTCTAGGAATGCCTTGCCTGTTATGCTTCCCTGTATCCCTAAAAATTTGGAACTTTCTTTTGCCACCATGGCAATCTTTGCTTGTAGTCATAAAGTGTCATCAGTTTGTCATTCAGAACCAGTGAACCAGGAGGGCCTTTCTTCTGCAAGGAATCAATCTTGTTGAAGAATCTTTGAACTCCTATATCCATGATCTGGACTTTCTCCTCCAGCTGCAACATCATTCCTCTCTTGGTCAGAACTCTCTTGACTTTGAGGATAGTCTCTGTCCTATCCTCAATCTTCAGGTTTTCCAACTCTTCTTTAGTTTTTGAATTTAGAAACCTGATGATTTAATTTGCCTCTGTAGGCATTTCTCCCAGCTCTCCCTTTATCCTGTCAATATCCTACCTGCTCCTCAACACCAGTTCGTGTTGTTCAAACATGATTTTCACCATGGGCTAGATTTCATTTATGGATTTCAAGATATCCATCCAAATGTTCTCTTTGGCTTCTACTAATGTATTACCCACAATTGTTTGCTTTTGCAGCTGTTGTATCTCTTATATCAGTTTTTCTGATGTGTGTTTCTCAATGTTGTAGCTGGTCTAGAAATAAGCTTTAAGTTTCTGGAGCTGCTCAATCTCCTACTGCAATTTTTTAATTTCTACTCCTTGTAAATTCATTTCCTCCATCAACTTTTCTAGAGTTTCTGATGTTTCTACAACTGTCATTGGGGTTGCTGATGGAAGTTCTACTGTAACAGTTTTTGATGTTGTACTAACCCTTGTGAGAGGAATTGCACTCATTGGAATGAATCCCATAGGTTTTTCCTATTCCTTCTCCTCTACCAACCTTTCCAACTCTACCTCCATCTCTTTTATTTGTTCATTTTGTTCCATGATCAACTTTAGCATCTCCTCCTTCTCATTTTATGTCTCAGCCATCTCTTTGGCCTGTGAGTCTTCTGTAGCTGGTAGTTTTAGTTTATTTCTCAGATATTCTATATCATCATTCTTTTTCTTGAGCATCTCCTCAACTGCTTTAACATTTGAGGGGTCATAACCAATTTTGAGCACCAATTCTTCTAAAGACTTAATCCTTTTATCCTTTGCAAAAGATGACACCTTCTCCAGTTTCAATTGAGTATGAACATTGCTCAGAGAAACCTGTAATTTTGCAGCAGTAGTGGAAGCATTGGCCAATGTTGAGAAAAATATATCTCCAATCTACCTGTGCAGATCCATTTGGTTAGTTGGATGTATGGCCTTAGCATCAAATTCAAGTGTGGATCTTTTGTAGTCAACAATTTCCTTTGGATGAGGTACTTGTGCCTGCAGAAAGGCCATGTACATTCTCCCCTTCTCTATGTCGAAAGCAGAGAGTAGCCTATGTTGTGTTGTTGAAGTTTTCTTCCATAATTGAGCATAAGTGTTGCTGGCCAGCCTCCCATTTTTCTTCTTAATCATATCATATTTCTCAAAAATTCTCAGCGTTGTAGCTCCTTGAGTTGGCTCGTTGATCAACGAGGTGTTGGTCTACTTCTTGGATGAAGAAGTAGACATGATTTGTTGGTTGTTGGAGAAAAGTGATGAATTCTCACCCTCGACCACTGTGGTAGACTGGGTCTCTCCCTCTCCAGACCTGGTAGTTGTGTGACTGATCCTGGACCTTTTTGTGTAGACCTGGAACTCTTCTGATGACACTTCAATGACTGAAGGTGAGGCATCCTTCCTGAGTCTTTTCTCCTTGGGTATGTGTGGTGCAGTGGTTGGTGAGATGACAGCTAGAGGAGGTTGTGGTTCTGTGTCTTCCATAGTGTTGGCCTCCCACTCTATTTGATTCATATATTTCTCGATCTTTGGTTTGGGCACCTGAGCGTATGGGGAACTTTTATTCTTGAATCTCATTTCTACTATAATCCCACACGGATCATAGAGCTAAGGGAAACTGATGTGAAATTTCATTTCCTTGAGTAATTTGTTTGCTTCTTCTCTGGTCGCTTGACTGTTACAAATAAAGGACCATATCTGCCCTTTAATTTGCAGTTGTTGTTTCTTCTTCAAAGATACAAAATGTATATCATCTGAATTGATCATTTGCTTGATGTACTCCAAGGAAAATATTCTAACAGGTAAGTATTTGGGTAGCTTGTAAGGAGCTAACTCACAACCATATACTCTGATATTCGTGTGATTCTGATACAGATACCAATCTCCCATTTTGGCAAGGTCCGAGAGGTGTAAAATTCTTTGGATCTCTTCATTTATCCTCTGCTCTTGCATGTTGTTGAGCATGCTTACCACTGGGTGGTAAAACCACTCTATTGATTTCTTAAAACTAAACACTATTGAGTTCCTTCTCAATAATGAAGTCCAAAAGGTGACAGGTTGTGGCTTAACATCCTGGTCCAGCTTCTACATGGGAAAAGGGAACTTATCTGCTTGATAAAACAGGAACATGTACGCCAGTACTGAAGAGTACCGGAACATGCCTTTTGTGGGAAATTTGAACAATTGATCGTGAATATTGTTAGCCAGGAAGACGTTGTAATCAGACTACACTGTGGAGTTTCCCTTGGTAGAAAATATGGATAGGTAACCCAAAATTGGCTCATCCACCCATTCATCTGAGAAATATCCAAGTAGGTTGCAGAGGGTGGAAATGATTTGATTTCCTTTCACCGAGAAAATCGATGATCGATAGGGTGGATTGGTCTTGGGTATTGGGGCGTTCTCGGGGACAAATATTTTGAAGATTTGTGCCCTCTGCAGAAAGGACAAATTCTGATACATGTCGGTCAGAACCTCAAAAGTTAACGGAGAGAAGGCTTCGACTCTCATTAATTGAAACATCTGGTCAATGGCTTCGGATGTGACAGCGAACATGGTATCCCCAGAGGATGATACGATAGTTCTACGATCGGGAAGGTAGTGTGCTTGGCATTTGAGGGAGAATTTCGAGAAATGGTGAATCTGGGGAAACATGTACCGTGGGAGATTGGACTCCCAGAGTCCAATCTCGTCATTCTGGTCTACAAAAATGTCTCTGAGACATGAATATAACTCAACGAAATCAAAATCACGTCTAGGCTCAGAGATGAGATAATCTTCATCGGCCAGGGGAATCCACTCAAGATCGGCGGGAGGCGGTAGGAAAGGATTTTCCTCGATTGTTGATTGTTTAGACTTTGGCACCATTACTTCGACAAGTACCTGCAATTTGAAACAAAAACGTTAGCGGGTAATGGCTATGGTTGGGTCACTGACTGAAATGGTGAGGACAATGAGCTTTCTGGTGTGTAGGGAGTGTGAGCAGTGAGAAAATGGCGGAGGCACGAGATTAGATTTGGATGAACGGGTATCCGTTGGGCGCGGGGGACAGGTCAGCAAGATAACGCATATGTTAGCCTATATTAATTTTCCAACAGATACCTAGGAATGAGGGGACAGGCCAGTGACGGGTTAAGGATGTGTGAGGGTGACGTGGAGGTAAATGAGTGGGGGGGGGGGATGACAGGTGGCAGGTGAGTGGCGGACAAGGTACGTTGACGAAGTAATGGGATATGACCCATGATAACTGGTAGTGGAGTGTGACATCACGAGATGGAGAGGAAGTGGGGTGTGATGTCATGAGGTAGCTGTGGTAAAGAAAAACTGGTATGGTGGTAT
>ML778673.1:254173-266515 GCA_009831015.1 Picea engelmannii
AATAAATTATCACCAAAGTACTATGGACCTTATAAGGTGTTGCAAAAGATTGGTACTATGGCATACAAATTGGAGTTGCCTGCATCTTCACGAGTACACCCAATTTTCCATGTTTCATGCTTAAAGAAGGTTATAGGTGACAAAATCCCAATTCAAACTATATTGCCAGAACTTGACGAGGAAGGAAAAATCATATTGGAGCCTGAATCCATCATTGACACAAGAATTCGCCAGCTGAGGAATAGATCCATTTCAGAGTATCTCATTAAATGGAGGAAACTACCGGCTAAAGATTCCACTTGGGAAGATGAGTCTTTATACAGAAGCATCCAGAGTTACTCAAGCATTGCGGACAACACTTGTCTCAAGGGGAGGGGCATGTTAAGCCCTAATATTGGCTCATTACCCCTTAATTGGGGCATATTACATTAGTAATGTTATTTTATTTATGTCGGCGTTATTCCATTAGTTGTAAGTATACCTCCTAGTCTCCTATATATACCAAGGAGACATTTTCATTTTGAATCATCTTGTACTTGAACATTTAAGTGGGGTAAAAGGAGGTTGCCCCCTTGAAGAGGCTTATTATATGAAATTATCTCTTTTTCAAGGCGTTGAGTACTTTTCCTGAGGTTTTTCTATGCTATATTGATGTTTGGTTCTTAACAATTTGATGCTATGAAATATAGGGTTATAACACTTCTGGCTCCTCAATGAATATGACTCCTGTGATTTGTTTTAGATCTGCATCTATGTTGGGGTTCTCATGCTCGAATGAGAAAGTGGTGGTAAAGTTCTTCTGCAATGTCGCCCATGTTGTGGTTCCTTTGTGCAGTTCCTGATCTGTATACCAATTCGTTGGTATGTCTTCTAATGTATGTATAACGTGGTTAGGCCATTCCTCTGGTGGTGTCAATTTCCACATTGTTTCACACTCCATCAAGTGTTTCGTTGGTGTCCCTAATCCTTCATATTTCTGATGTTTTCTATTTTTAAGTGTTGCGTCGAACCTTATGCGCAGTATCCTCTTACATTGGTACCAGTTTTTTATGGTCTCCTTGTGTGCACCCCACCATCTGGTAGGTGTGGCCTTGAGTGCTAATTCCAATGTTAGTAGCCTCTGGTTCTCTAATACTTCATCTTCGTATTGTGTCAAGAATTTTTCCAAATCATTAATTCCATGGAAGATGGGTGGTTCTGCGATTTCTATGCCTATCCATCGTACTGCGCGGTCTATTCTTGCACATCTTCTCGTGGATACTTCATGAAGTCTCTGCTACCAGTTTTCTAACCCAGTGTCTGAATCTGTAGTGCATGACTTAATACTGCACCAACTGAGTAGCCCGTCTGCAATTGGGTTTACATAATCTTCCTCGTGCACAGTTGTTCTGTACAACTGGTCGATTTCCTCTAAGTCTAGGCAAGTGGGTTCTACAAACCTTTCCCCTTCTGATGGATCTAGTGGTGCTATAACCCTGTAATATTCAGATTCAAATGTCATTTTTCTTGTCTTCAAATTAATTATGGTCTGGTTTTCAAATGCCCAGTCCAAACCGAGTAGTGTCGGGTATGGTTTTGTGACATATACTATTTCGATGACTTGAAAATCTACTTTGGATCTACCGTTACGCCCTTCAGTCTCCCGATTGGTAGGACCCTGTGTTGGTTTGTTAGTTTTAATTGGACATTTGAATATCCCAAGGTTGGTTCTCCCATGCATTGCCAGGTTTTCTTGGGTAGTACATTAACTTCGGATCCTAGGTCCAGTATGATATCTCCCATATTGAAATCCCCAATGTTGGCATTCAATCTGAATTCCCTACTTGTTCTTCTCCTTGTGTGTAGGTGATTAAAAATCTTTGGTTCTATATTTTGTTCTGTCTCGTTGCTACATTTCTCTAAGATGTTTTGCAATATTTTCAAAGATGAAGGATCACTTAATATTTCAATGCATGACTGCAAAAATTCATTGATAGTACTTACTTGTCCCTTGAGTGGAATTCCTTTGGTATGATCCAATGATGGAAGCATTTTGCATTCTAGGGATTCGTGGGTTGGTTGTGTAGTGGAGGTCGACATTGTGTCCTTCTGAAATTCCTGTCTGGCTTCCTTAAAAGTCTCCTTTTCTTTGGGCACATTGAACTTCTTCCTTGGTTCAGTGTTCTTCCTTACCCACTGGTTATGTGCAGGTTCTTGTCGAGTTGTGTTGTTTCCTGTCTTCGTTCCTCCATGGGTGACTATGTTGATATTTCGTCCATCCTCCCTTGCTTCAGCTAAAATCCATTGAACATTCGGGTTTTTCTGGTTCCTTTTTTCCTAAATCTTTACTAGTAGTGTCGAGCATTCCTCTGTCTCGTAATCTGATGCATGATAGTACATAGAAGTTGTTGGTGGCAATGGGCATTCCCATGCATAATGTCCTAGTTTCTGACAATTGTGACATGTGATTGTTCCTCTGCCACGTCTGAAGCCTCCTATGGCGCATCCTCCTCCTCGATAGCCTACTCTGTCCCCTCTCAGGGCGTTGTATGGTGGTTCCTGGTTGTACTACGTGGTATTATACTGGGGTTGCGTCGTGTTGTACTGTAGATGTGTATTGTTGTATGGTTTTTGTGTAGTGTTGTACTGTTGTTGCGTAGTATTGCATGGAGCTAGGGCTTGATTGAACTGTGGCATTGCTTTCCCAATCATCATTTCAGCCTGTACCATGTAGGCATTCGATGTTCTCTCCCGCATCAGCTCCATTGTTTTGCAATATTTGTCGTCATGGCCTATGGATTTACAAAAAGTGCAATACGAATTCTTTAGAACTATCTGGTACTTTTGCATCATCGTGTAGTGATAAGGGTTGTGACCCAGTTTCTTGCATATATCACACCATAATTGTCCCTATGGGAGTGGTTTTGGCATGCCTGTTTCCATATACTGCGCGAATGTTGGACATTCGTTCTTGTGGTGTCCTTTTGTCCTACATGTGGTGCACCAAATGGCTTCCCGTTTGTCCTTGTTCTTGTTTTGATTCAGTTGAAATGTCAGGTTATTCAAATACTCCTTCAATTATTCAATAGCTGAGTCTGTATGCTGGTACTGGTTCTCTTCCAGCTGCAAGGTTTCCTGTAGTGCCTCAACCTGCATCTGAAACTTTTGTTGTTGTAAGGGGTATTTTAGGTGTAGGAGTAGTGAGTTGACAAACATATGTTAGTGTTGCATCTTGTTCATAAGTTATTTTAACTTCCCCTTCAATTGTTTGAATCTTTGGTCAATATCCCATATAGACTCTCCTAGTTTCTGTCTGATCTCGATCATTTCGTTCATGTACTGGTCCTCTGAGCTCAGATTCTGGAACTCATTAATCAGTAGATTCTTAATGTATGCCAGTGTCCTCATTGTCCCAGGATCATTGTTTATGTATAGACTCGTGTACCAATCTAGTGCGCGGTCTCTCAACGTGATAGCTAGCTGCACAAGTTTGGTATCTTCATATGTGATATGTTTTTCCTCCCAGATCTTTGTACAAATGAACAAATGATTCTTAGATTCTTCTGTTGCTTCTCCTCATAATTCTGGTAATCTGATCATGGGGTCATGTCCTGCCATTCTAAATATCAAATTTCTACCTCCATTGCATGGTGTAGATACTTGACTAGTATTGCATGAATTGGCTCCTCCAGTTGTTTCTCCTGTGGTAGATGTGCTTCTCGCTATCGGACTTCCTCCAAACTTTGGTTGTCTAAACGATGATGTTCTCTTTGGTGTATTAGTCGCACATGGGTTTATGGGTTCCACACTGACATTAATATGGAAAGGATGGATATCTTCTCCTCTTGTTCTTGGGTCTCTTGTTTTCCTCTCATAGGTTGCATGCAGGATTTCCTTAATTTGCTCCATAGCCCGGAGATCCTCGACCTCTTCTTCATCGCTTTCCAAGCCCTCCCTTGTGGCTATGGCTCTTTTCTTGGTATTCACCTTATATTGGTAGGGTACTCCGCTACACATCATTCTAGGTGATGCCAAGATCCACTTAAGCTGGTTGTCATCCGTCAAGATCGGGTCCAATAATTCCTCCTCCTTCTTACCTTTATCGTCACCTTCGTCCATTTATCCTTCCTTCTATCAGTGCTTCTCCCCTTCCCCCATGCACACAAGGAAGTTTAGTTGTCTTCTTCCATTGTCATTGCACCTTTGTTATACAAAAGTATTGTAATCAAAGTATACAGTGATCAAATGTACCTTCCACGAGGTCTGCATAGAAATTCCTGCTCTGCCACGCTGTATGACTTCGTTGTGTCAACTGTAAAATCTATGATGAAGCTTGCCACAATACTATCAAGCCAAAATTCGATTGCATGGGTGAATTTGTTGTTCACCTGTTGTAACTACTCAATCTGTATTGGGGTCCAATCTAGTGGTTGGATCCAGTTTGTCACGTGGTTATCTTTCAACCTTAGTATCCACCCCTGCAATAGGTGAGGAAAATCACAGAAAAATAATTCTTGTAAATCCATAAACACGTATTTATCCAGATATTTGCGAGGCATCAGGCTAGGGTTTCTATTGTCTTTTTGGGAAAACTCTAGCTCTTTAGTTCTCAACTAGCTTTCAATTTCTACTTTCGTGGGGTTCCACGGTCTCAGCATTCCCTTCTAGTGGCTCAGCGGTCTTCTAGTTTCACTCATTTGTTTCCTCATGTAATCTATCTCATATACTCAGTCATTTCTTATTCCTCTTACAATGGAAACAGAACCATTTGTTGGCTTTAAACTAGTGAACAACTATGCACTACTGAACCAGGGTTCATATCTTTAATGGTACCAACAAAGCCTAAAACTATCAACCCTTCTGGTGAACCAGAAGGCAACACAACACACAAAATGCACTGGGCAGTCTCACCCAAGATAACTTTAAATGGGTGGTTGTAAGACTCAGGTGTTTACAGCCTAGGATTGAGTATGAGATAGAGGATCTACATTCTAAGCCATTACTTATGATTTGTATTACACATTATTTTTATTTCCCGGGATATCTTTTCTTTATACGCATCAGCAATTAAGTGAACAACATAATAACTAATTTTGTTACTGCATTCAACATTTAACTAACAAAAGTAGACAAAGATATACATCAATTCATCACATTGCACAAGTATTACCATGGTTCACCCCCTCCCGAGGCTACGTCTACAAAGATTTGGCTCTTGGCTCTCTTATTATGGTAGTTCTACAATTCTCGCGCCCCGTGCTTACAATTATGCCTAGATTGGTAAGTTCTCTATGAGGTGAACTAGATCACACCAAGCTCCTCAGCCTACGATCTGATCCTTGAGATATACCTTCTTCCTTATGGTTGGTTCACTTGCTTACAAAAATAGTTCTCTTATCAGATATTGTATAAAAATGAGCTCAACTCTACAAAAGTAGTAAAGATCAACCTTCGAGAAATCTCTCCGAACCTCTTTTAGATACCTGCATATCCATATTTATATCTATTAGGATCTTCAACCATTTACACAAAAAATATTATAGAAACCCTAACTCTACTTTCATTAGGTCTTCCTTCTCTGCATGTGTTTGTTTCTTCCTTCCATTTGTCACCTCCTTCTTGCAAGCGTGCATGTTGTGCTTCTTTCCAGTTGTCGCTTTCCTCTTGCACACTTTCTTTCCCACGATTTATCTTACAGCTTCCATTCTTCTTCGTGCATGCTTTCTTTCCCACGATTTATCTTCTAGCTTTCATTCTTCTCCGTGCACGCTTTCTTTCCCATTTTGGCCTGCTACCAATAGACTTGCAATAATGCTTCAAGATGGATACAAATTATTTAGATTATGCTATCAGTGGAGTGCACACTCAACATGGACATTCAATTCCCTATCACAATGAGACATTATTTATCATGGTTCATAGTAACCCCACCTATGAAAACATATGTACTCCATTATGTAGGCATCCTAACAGTGGAAGCATTATATTTTTGAAAAATAAATGATCATTCACATTAATCACACACCCAAAAAATTCACGGAAATGAAAGGAAAAGTATGTAATGACAATCATTAGAAGTGGTCCATTTTATTACAACAATTCCACTTGAACATTAAATACAATAATGGTAGTACAATTAAGTTACACATCCCCTAAACCAACCTCTGAATGTAGTGCTAAACATGGTGCTTAACGTATTTGGATTCATTCATTATATAATTTTTCATTTATCGTGGTACTTTTTCGGTGGAAAAATTGGAGGAATTGGCTTACAGAGCCCATTTTAATGGTAGGTCCTATTTTGGAAATTTGGGATTCATAACCTTCCAGATCCATTTGAGGAATCAAACGACACTTTTTGGGGTCAAAACTATATGGAAATAACTCCAAATCTCTCAACACTATTCTACACATTGAGACCTTTCCAATGGTGCAAAAATCACCTCAATCGGAGCTCGTATGCAGAAGTTATGCATCCCACAATTTGACCTACCTTATTGACTACCATGGTACCAAGTGGATGTTGCCTCATCCTCCATTACCCACACATGTGGGGATATTAATGTAGGAATTCCAACAATATTATATAAGGTCTAAAACCTCATCACTAATTAAGGATTAAGTTATGCAAAACCATAACCCTAAACAACTATTATGCTTTGTTGGATTCCAAGAGGAGAGGGAGTTCCATTCTTTAGCATTGTACTTGTTCTATGTTGAGCAGAGAATCTAGGAGTGGGATTTGAGAGAACAACATAGGAGGAGGAAGATTCTATAGAATCCATTTAGGGCATAATGTTAAATACAACTTGTTGACGGGCGAAAATGAACACTCGCCAACTGGAAGAGTGGATCTGGTCCGAGGTTGTCTAAATAACCCAAGCCATTTGGGATGATCCACCCTGATGGGTTTAGCAGCTCCGTTGGCCGATCTAAGTCCTAGGAAAACGAAAGAAACTAACTAAAAGAACTAATCTAAATGAAAACAACAATTAACGTAAACTAATAAACAAATCTGAAGTACATATATACAGTCTATTATCTATACTATGTAGCAATAATTCTATAAAATTAAATGTTCAATTATCAATAGAATTAGATCCAATTACAAATGTACAATATTTACAGATTACAGATTTAAATGAAAACCTGCAAAAATCATTTTGTAAATTGTCCTAAGACAGCAAAACTATTGTTTTTTGATCTTTTATAATTTTATGAGAAAGAAATTAAATAAAAAAACTATCTAAGCTAAGCAACCAAAATAATAACTCGAACTATAAATCTATCTAGACTACTTAAATAACACTAATAAATTAACTATTAATTAATAAATAGCAAACTGACCTGAAATAACGCTTCAGGTTTGTCCTGTATGCAATAGTTGATTTAGTTGTTCGGTGGGAGGAAACCCGCACCAGATTCTCCACAAGCTTCTTGTAAACAGGAAGCAGTTGTGCTCTTCAAATATAAGTGACAAGACAAACAAGACATAAAAAATTACAGCAATCTTATAATTTACAAATCATCACATTTAGATAAATCTGTTTGCAAAGATTTGTAGAAAATGATTCATTTAACGAAGAAAGTAAACCTTTAATTCATTAAATTGAAGCAAAGTAAATGCTATACTTTTAAAACAAGAGAGATCAGGTATGGACGACACATAAACCAAATCAACCTGCAACGAATTACGATAGCTAAAGTAGTCGATAATTAATTGCAAACTGATATGAAGAAAACTTGAAATAAAAGTTTGATATATTGAAAGCTAAAGTTGTTACAAGACATCAACTTTCATCCCAGTCTGTATTATAAATCCATAGTCTGGTTCTCCCAACCGTGATGATGATGGGTTCATTACAAAAAATAAATGAGTTTATAAAGACCACAAGGTAAAACATCCCTGTGGGAATTATCAAAACAGTTTACAAAAATATGGGGATAATATCCCAAGTCTCTATTTCTGACTCAAGCTAACAACCTATAACAGAACTATATCACAAAAGTATCTCCTAAACTACCACAGCATGCCCAATTGATCATTGAAATTCGTATGCACCTGAAAGTGGACAAGAATAGACAAGTTTAGAGGATATTTTATTGATAAAATTAACAAAAATCTAAATTTTTAAGACTAGCTACAGAATCTTGCGATTTTGTAGTTGGTCTAATTTGAACACAGAATCCTTTTAAATCCATCCAAAACTAACAGAATCATATTCAAACTATTAAACAAATATTTGGTTACTAATTGAAAACCAAACGAATCATTCAAACTAAAACTTCTATGCTAATTGAGAGCAAACGAAATTATGTTTGAATCTATTTCAATCAAAACAGGCTGTAACCTATCAAGTAAATTTTTCATGCAATAGTTTATGTCGACTCGGCCATTAAAAAAATCATTTTTAAATCCAAAACCAACAGAGTTGTTTTTTAGATTTAATAGATTGCATTGTATTTATCAAATCAAACTCTGATATTGATGCATTGCATACGTAAAAGACCATGCTAATTCACACATGTAGAATCGTATCAAAATCAAACCAAAAGAAATAGATCAAACTAATATTAGGGCTGACACAATCGATATGCTAAATTGTATCAATCAAAACACAGTTGTGTCCGAGTTTAGCAAAGAAATCTTCTGTACAGATCGAATGTAATCATAATCCAAATGAACATATTTATTCAAAACGAAACAGAATCGTTTGTGGTAAATCGAAGTCAACGAGATTGTTTTGAATCTATTGGACAGAACCAAACGAAAGAAAACCCAATTGACTACCCTTGATTTAAATGTACAGAATTGTTTCAAATGCAAACCAAACAGAATCGAAAACAACTCAATCGCTTATACTAATATGAGAACAATAAAACCACATCACCAAATCATAGCTATATTTGATTTTAGCAAAACAAATCTACTGTTATGATTCATAACGAAATCATTTTTAGTACTCCGAATATAACAGAATCGTTTTGAATCTATTTAAAACGAACAGAACTAATTAAAAGCAAACATAACCGGTCACACCAACTCATAAAACAAAATTGATGTTGAAAAAACCATACCTGGACTGTAGGAAAACAATTCGGTCAAGATAGATTTGAATTGACGAAGGCCATAGTTGTCTCAACGTTTCTGAAGACAATTGAACCAGTAGTCTTTTACTTCTTCTGACAGACTGCTTGATTTTCTAAGGGTTGATCAAGGGTTCAAGAGTGTGGGAGGCTAGATGGGTGGGAGGAATTCTGAGGCACAGGCCTGGAAAATTCATAGACGTTTCAGTAAATGCACACAAACCCAATACGCACCTTTCATCCATGGAGAAGATCTGAAACTTGACCTCTAAAACATGAGCTAGATCTCCGTAACAACTCGATTTCTGAGGAAACCTCCCCAAATGAAGGTAAAGGGGCTAATTTCGGTTCTGGGTTTTCAAGGGTTTGATCGGATTCAAAATTCTTTGCCCCAGAATCACTCACGCAAAAACGTGTCTTTGGGGGAAATTACGGGGGCAATCTTCTCTGGAAATCAAACAGTAACTGACTCTGAACACCATGGGGTTAACTTTTCCCTACAGGGGCCATAGGAGAGAACGTACAGTGAGCAGGGTAAGCGGTGAGGGTTTGGACAAGGTATACGTAGGACCCAAAACTCAAAGATTTCCCCAAAAACCAATAGAGGTAACCCGGTAAGGAGGCAGGCATTAATGTCAAAGTGTGCGAGGGTGGTGGAAAGCAACAGCCATGCAAAACAATCATATCCAACTGTACAATCGACGGCGCATATGGTGATTCAAATCACTATTGCAATGTGTTAAAATCAAATGCCATTCAAACAATTAATGAAAACTATGGTAAGTCGACCCAAATCTTTGCACAAGCAATAGTATTTGCATGGTTTTAAAATCAAAACAATGATTCGAATATAGCACCAAGGATTCAATGATAAAACGTAGGCTTTGTATGAAACCATTGAATTAAGGGTCTAATCACCATGTTAATGTGTTGATACGAAACCATTGGATTCGATCAAAAGCAGTCAAACCACCATTGAATGAAGGATTGAATCACACTCATTAGAGTACCATCACAGTCTCATAAAAACAAAATCATATTAACAACAAAAAAATGCCAAACGAGTAAAGGTTTTGGTGTCTTGCCAACTGTGTGAACATAAATGAATTGGAAATGCAATGAACACATAGACAAGAGTGACTATAATAATCCAGTGACAATTTTAATGCCATTGACGTGACTTCGAAATCAAATTTTTCACGCTTGCAGTCGTGAAAAAGAGAACAAAGACAGGTGTGCAAATGCACAAAATGACAGTGTTGTTTTATTCAAAAACTTGTGATGAGAATCAAGGGTTCCAAAACACTTGTGTAGGTAGCTTATAGAGATAGGAAAAAAAAGCAAAATGGCTGCCAACAATGGCGACACACTTGTAGAAGCAGTTATCTCTGCCAAAAGAAAAAATTTAGATTATGATAACAAGAATAATTCAAACTCAAAAACAACAACCAGAAAACTGTTTAAACATCATTATTAATCAAATATTCCAGCAGTGTTTAAAGGATGAAAATTGATAACAGTCTTAAGACAAGCGAGCCACAATATTAAAGATAAAATCTCCAATACTGTTGACAGGGCCACTGCTGCCAGCAGGCGTCCATAGCCTCAACAGGGTTTCCATTTAACCCACTCTGATATCTATATCCTGCCAAGAAGTTCCAGATCAGAATAAAGGACATTTTAAGGTCAAGAGGTTTCATATTTATGAATTTTCAAATACCCGACATTGCTTCATTGCCAGCGGGCCTGTTCAGTACCCCGGCGAAGTTGTCTTGGCGTCATGCATGCATTTACCCGCTGCCAGTAGACATGTTCAGCATCCCGGCGGGTTTACAAGCACTTCCCACGGCTCTTTTAATGATTTATTTTGTTTTTTAAAGATATATAATTGAGCGGGGTGACGCAGAAAATTATGATATTTTAGCATATTTTTTACAGACCTCAACATAATTTTTTAGAACTTTCCTTCATTAAGATTCAGAGATGGTTTATTTGCAAAACCGACCTTCTAAGGCAGGGAGACATCTTCTGAGTCATTCCCTTAAGGAATAGTAACAGCGTAAGAAGATAATGGATGATCGTGACAGGCTTCACTCACAGATCGAAATTAGTTAACTTCTTTCAAACAACAGTCTTTTCTCAATTATGGATGTAAATTTCAGAAGTAGTTTATAATTGATGTTTAGACAAATTTTCAACAGTCATTTCAGAGGAAGAATTTTCTGTTTTCTTTGTCTGACCAGTTCATAATGCAGGTATGTGTATTTCAACAGCAAAAACTAGTAAGCATAAGGGAGAAATCAAAACACACCAGCAAAGAAAAAATTGGAAAGCAAAGAAATCTAAACAACAAAAACAAAAAACAAATATGTACAAAAGGTGCATCTGAAAACCTCATGCAACAAATCCCTTGGGAAACTGAAAGAAAGTAGGAAAATCCTGATTGATGGGAAAGAAGTCTTACTCGTGGTACCTTGGGTCAGGGTTGATTCAAATTTATTTACCTCTTTACCTTCCATTTAGGATTTTTATGACGATACTGTGTTTTTTGAAAATAAATGTTCAACTAAGAGTAAAGAGAAAAGGATCAAGGGGACTTCCCTGACAATAGCCGTATTATGGTTCTCATGGTGCGCCCACTTGCGTTCATGACTGCATTATTACAAAGAGAAATAGTGAGAAATCAGACTGAAATAAAACCTATTCCTAAACCTACCCTAACTATTAAACGAATCAGGATACTACGTGAAGTCATGCTTCCAATGTAGCCATCGAAGTAACTCTAATCCTGCAACGGAAACAAAATCAAGCATTACTAATAAGAATGGTAATATATCAACAAATGACAAAAACATATCACACTTACCTGCATAATCATCATCTAAAAACAAAGTAAGCATGATCTTACCATTTCCTTGGATATTCTTGTTGTACGAATCCTCCAACCATTACGCAATCTTTTCGTGATAAGGGTCATATTGGCATGGGCGAGTGTAAGTAGGTTTGAAAAACTTGTCAGGATTACGAGGAAATGGAATAACCACCAACCAAGGCTGAAATTCCCCATCCTCCTGACAGTTCTCTAAGTGTTCATTAATTTCTTCACATGGAGGATCTAAAAGAAATATGTCAAGCCTACTTCCAAGATACTTGGGTAAAAACAAAGCAAGCTCAACTTTGTCTTTATTGTGAAATTTTTTCATATATGAATATTCAAGCCATCCTAAGATCCTGTCACAAAAATGGGGATGCAAACCATGACTTTGATGAAACGAA
>ML778673.1:266772-280693 GCA_009831015.1 Picea engelmannii
ATATGATCATCTGGATTTGCCTTTTGTGTGATAGATAATTCCAAATTTATGTGACAAGCATCTAGTCTTTCCTGTGAACAAGGTGCATTTTGAGGATGAAGGTTTAAAGTTTCTTCTTCTAGTTGCGTAACTTCTTCTCTAATCAGTTTCAGAGGAGTACTAGAACATTCAAGATGATTGTCGTCGCTTAAGTGTTCTTCAATGACTGATTTTAAATGTTGATTAGAGCATGAGTTACAAGAATGAGGGTAATAACCTTGATCCAGAAACGAATCATCTTCCATACTAGTCTTAGACTAAAAATACTACGATTCAAAGGAAAAACCAATTTGGTTGTCAATAAGAGCCTGATCAATAGATCCTACCTCCCTGGCTTGTTCAACATTATCGGAAGAATTTGTCTCTTCTTGCGAAGAAGATTGTTCTAGCAGTTGGGTGATAGGATTTGCAATTGGTTCTTCATTCGTGATTGAACATGACTGAATGGAAGGGATGGAAGCATCATAGAAGAGATTTAATGCTAATGACATGTCATCGAGATTAAATTTATAGAGGATGTGATAGACTCTTGTCAAAAATTCTTCTGAAGATGAATCGTCGTTGATTAGTGAAGTATGAAATTCTTCACATAATTGATCAAAATCATAAATTTCAAAAGCATCTAGAAATTCATCTACAAATTGAAACCAATCAAAAATGTGACATGTTGGAAAGGATTCAAACCAATGTTTGATCTAGCCTCTAAAAGTAAAAGTGAACAGTCTGCATAAAACTCCTAAATCTGAGATGTCATGTTTGATGCATTTGCACCAAAACTTGTTAAGGTGGTCTTTAGCAGATATATTGTCTTCACCATCAAAGGTGAGTTTGGACAAGAGAGAGACTATCTCGTTGGAAACATTGGGTAATGAGAAGTTGAAAGTATGTTCCAACACAGTGATTTGGGGAGCCATGGGGGAAATTGAATATATTTAAAATAAAGGCTCCTACAAGGCCAGCTTGTCAGTCGGCCCTCCTTCTAGCACCATTTGTTGACGGGCAAAAATGAACGCTCGCCAACTGGAAGAGTGGATCCGGTCCGGGGTTGTCTAAATAACCCAAGCCATTTGGGATGATCCACCCTTATGGTTTTAGCGGCTCCGTTGGCCGATCTAAGTCCTAGGAAAACGAAATAAACTAACTAAAAGAACTAATCTAAATGAAAACAACAATTAAAGTAAACTAATAAACAAATCTGAAGTACATATATACAATCTATTATCTATACTATGTAGCAATAATTCTATAAAATTAAATGTTCAATTATCAACAGAATTAGATCCAATTACAAATGTACAATATTTACAGATTACAGATTTAAATGAAAACCTGCAAAAATCATTTTGTAAACTGTCCTAAGACAGCAAAACTATTGTTTTTTTATCTTTTATAATTTTTTGAGAAAGAAATTAAATAAATAAAACTATCTAAGCTAAGCAACCAAAATAATAACTCTAACTATAAATCTATCTAGACTACTTAAATAACACTAATAAATTAACTATTAATTCATAAATAGCAAACTGACCTGAAATAAAGCTTCAAGTTTGTCCTGTATGCAATAGTTGATTTAGTTGTTCGGTGGGAGGAAACCCGCACCAGATTCTCCACAAGATTCTCGTAAACAGGAAGCAGTTGTGCTCTTCAAATATAAATGACAGGACAAACAAGACATAAAAAATTACAGCAATCTTATAATTTACAAATCATCACATTTAGATAAATTTGTTTGCAAAGATTTGTAGAAAATGATTCATTTAACGAAGAAGGTAAACCTTTAATTCATTAAATTGAAGCAAAGTAAATGTTGTACTTTTAAAACAAGAGAGATCAGATATGGACGACACATAAACCAAATCAACCTGCAACGAATTACGATAGCTAAAGTAGTCGATAATTAATTGCAAACTGATATGAAGAAAACTTGAAATAAAAGTTTGATATATTGAAAGCTAAAGCTGTTACAAGACATCAACTTTCATCCCAGTCTGTATTATAAATCCATAGTTTGGTTCTCCCAACCGTGATGATGATGGGTTCATTACAAAAAATAAATGAGTTTATAAAGACCATAGGGTAAAACATCCATGTGGGAATTATCAAAATAGTTTACAAAAATCTGGGGATAATATCCCAAGTCTCTATTTCTGACTCAAGCTAACAACCTATAACAAAACTATATCACAAAAGTATCTCCTAAACTACCACAGCATGCCCAATTGATCATTGAAATTCATATGCACCTGAAAGTGGACAAGAATAGACAAGTTTAGAGGATATTTTATTGATAAAATTAACAAAAATCTAAATTTTTAAGACTAGCTACAGAATCTTGTGATTCTGTAGATGGTCTAATTTGAACACGGAATCGTTTTAAATCCATCCAAAACTAACATAATCATATTCAAACTATTAAACAAATATTTGGTTACTAATTGAAAACCAAACGAATCATTCAAACTAAAACTTCTATGCTAATTGAGAGCAAACGAAATCATGTTTGAATCTATTTCAATCAAAACAGGTTGTAACCCATCAAGTAAATTTTTCATGCAATAGTTTATGTCGACTCAGTCATTAACAAAATCATTTTTAAATCCAAAACTAACAGAGTTGTTTTTTCGATTTAATAGATTGCATTGTATTTATCAAAGCAAACTCTGATATTGATGCATTTCATACGTAAAAGACCATGCTAATTCACACATGTAGAATCGTATCAAAATCAAACCAAAAGAAATAGATCAAACTAATATTAGGGCCGACACAATCGATATGCTAAATCATATCAATCAAAACACAGTTGTGTCCGAGTTTAGCAAAGAAATCTTCTGTACAGATCGAATGTAATCATAATCCAAACGAACATATTTATTCAAAACGAAACAGAATCGTTTGTGGTAAATCGAAGTCAACATGATTGTTTTGAATCTATTGGACAGAACCAAACGAAAGCAAACCCAATTGACTACCCTTGATTCAAATGTACAGAATTGTTTCAAACGCAAACCAAACAGAATCGAAAACAACTCAATCGCTTATACTAATCTGAGAACAATAAAACCACATCACCAAATCATAGCTATATTTGATTTTAGCAAAACGAATCTACTGTTATGATTCATAACGAAATCATTTTTAGTACTCCGAATATAACAGAATCGTTTTGAATCTATTTAAAATGAACATAACTAATTAAAAGAAAACATAATCGGTCACACCAACTCATAAAACAAAATTGATGTTGAAAAAACCATACCTGGACTGTAGGAAAACAATTCGGTCAAGATAGATTTGAATTGACGAAGGCCATAGCTGTCTCAACGTTTCTGAAGACAATTGAACCCGTAGTCTTTTACTTCTTCTGACAGACTGCTTGATTTTCTAAGGGTTTATCAAGGGTTCAAGAGTGTGGGAGGTTGAACGGGTGGGAGGAATTTTGAGGCATAGGCCTGGAGAATTCATAGATGTTTCAGCAAATGCACACAGACCCAATATGCACCTTTCAGCCACGGAGAAGATCTGAAAATTGACCTATAAAACACGAGCTAGATCTTCGTAACAACTCGATTTCTGAGGAAACCGCTCATAAGGAAGGTAAAGGGGCTAATTTCGGTTCTGGGTTTTCAAGGGTTTGATCGGATTCAAAACCGTTTTCCCAGAATCTCTCACGCAAAAACGTGTCTCTGGGGGCAATTACGGGGGAAGTCCTCTCTGGCAATCAAACAATAACTGACTCTGAACACCATGGGGTTAAATTTTCCCTACAGGGGCCATAGAAGAGAACCCACAGTGAGAAGGGTAAGCGGTGAGGGTTTGGACAAGGTATACGCAGGACCCAAAACTCAGAGATTTCCCCAAAAACCAATAGAGGTAACCCGGTAAGGAGGCAGGAATTAATGCCAAAGTGTGCGAGGGTGGTGGAAAGCAACAGCCATGCAAAACAATCATATCCAACTGTACAATCGACAGTGCATATGGTGATTCAAATCACTATTTCAATGTGTTAAAATCAAATGCCATTCAAACCATTAATGAAAACTATGGTAAGTCTACCCAAATCTTTGCACAAGCAATAGTATTTGCATGGTTTTAAAATCAAAACAATGATTCGAATATAGCACCAAGGATTCAATGATAAAACGTAGGCTTTGTATGAAACCATTGAATTAAGGGTCTAATCACCATGTTAATGTGTTGATACGAAACCATTGGATTCAATCAAAAGCAGTCAAACCACCATTGAATGAAGGACTGAATCACACTCATTAGAGTACCATCACAGTCTCATAAAAACGAAATCATATTAACAACAAAAAAATGCCAAATGAGTAAAGTTTTTGGTGTCTTTCCAACTGTGTGAACATAAATGAATTGGAAATGCAATGAACACATAGACAAGAGTGACTATAATAATCTAGTGACGATTTTAATGCCATTGACGTGACTTCGAAATCAAAGTTTTCACGCTTGCAGTCGTGAAAACGAGAACAAAGGCAGGTGTGCAAATGCGCAAAATGAGAGTGTTGTTTTATTCAAAAACTTGCGATGAGAATCAAGGGTTCCAAAACACTTGTGTAGGCAGCTTATAGAGATAGGAAAGAAAAGTGAAATGGCTGCCAACACAACTCCATGGTGAGTGCCCCCTTTTTTCTATATTTGCATTTTCATAACTGAAGAAAAGAGAGAAAAGCATAGGTCTCACTATCTAGATGGGTTTTCTTTGTATTGGGTTTCCTAGGATACATTTTGTGTTTATTTCTGTGGAGGGTATGTTTATTTTCTTGATCTTTCATTTTCATATTTCAGTCATTTTCACAAATCTAAGCAATAAGTTAGTGTTAATAAATAATAAATATGATATTTAAGGAAATAACCCTTCATAATAAATTATTTCAGCATAATACAATATATGTTGTGACGAATTCCAGTGGAATATCCATGATAGTTTAGGGATCATATTTGTATCAAAGTAGTTTTCTTTAGGGTATTTGTAGGAAGTTATGGATTCATGAATTCCCTTAATAAGGAAGTTGTAGACCCCTAGCCATCGTGGATGAGTTTGTTCATAAAAATCTCCAGGTTGCAACAAAAGAGAGATTGGTGAGGCTGGAAGAGAAAGTTGTTGATAAAACTCACAACATGGCCCTCTTCATGGTGTATCTATAAAAATAAATTGGACCTTTCAGGAAGGTTGGTGGCTCTAAATCAGAAGTTGGATCGGATGAGAAACCGGGAGATAGTAAAGACCCAAAAAATGAGTCAAAAAATGAGTTCGAGAAAGGGAAGCCAAGTTCTAGTACCATCACTCCTTCACAAACTATGTTTAAAATGGAAATGAAAGTGGATATCAAGCCCTATCAAGGTGAGATAGATGCAGTTAATTAGAATAATTGGTTGCAATAGTTAGAAGTGTACTTCAATTCCATAATATACATGAAAAACATTAAATTTCATTTGCTTAACTGAAACTAGAGGGCCATGCACTAACCTGGCGGGAAATCCACAAGGAGACACTTAGGTTGGAGGTTGATCCACCAGTAACTAAGTGGGAGGATTTTAAAACCATAATCAAGTCACAACTCTGCCTTATTGGGTATGTAAAGGACTAGTGGATCTGTTGGCATCACTTTAGGCAGAGGCAAGGGAAAAGGGTACAAAATTAAACTACCAAATTTAGGAATATGGCGATCATGTTGGGTATATTTATCAAGAACCTACTCATACTCCTGAAGTATTTGGGGGGTCTACATAGCCATTTGTGAAATAAAGTGATTTTATTCAAATGTAGGACTGTTGATGAGGCTTGTGTGTAAGCATACCTAGAGAACATAGGTCATAAGAAAGAGAATCCAATTGGTTCTAAACAAAAAGACTGCCAAGATGCTTCCAAGGAGGGGAAGAAGATGTGGAAAGGAAAATAAAAGAAGATGATAGACATTGCATATTAGTGTAAGGATCCAAACAACCACTACAACCATTTCAATATCGATGGTCACATTGAAGATAAGTCTTGCAAGTTACATCCATATCTGAATCCAAAGAACCTCAGGAAGGATGTGAAGAAGAAGAACCTATTGGGTATTGATGGGTGTTCTATATGCACTAAAAACACACTAAAAACCCTCAATTAAATTGTCAACCTGGGGTAAGTAAACTTAGATTTGTAGCAACATATATGCCAAGGTAGAAGGGATGGAGGTAGTATAGTCTAACTAAGTAAGTGGCTATCTAAGGGCTAATCTATTCAAGCAAAGACTATTAATGATCAAACCCTACTTAAGAAACTTAAACTGATTACCCTATGTAACTTTTGAACAAAGGATCGATGGATAGTCCTAAGAAAGAAAAGAAAACCCTACTTAAATCAAACTAACTTAATCATGACAATAAACAAAATCAAACTATCTACCTAATAAGCAATAACAACAGCAAACTACTTTTAATTAACCTACTCAAATAAGCAACTATCCTATGAAAGCAAGTAAATAGACAAGCAACTACCATATCAAAGAAAAATAGACAAGCAAGCAACTACCCTATTAAAGAAAGATAGACAAGAAAGAAACTAACTAATTAACCTATGATAACTTCTACAACAAGTAAACTAATTAAGATTATTCAATAAGCAACTAATTAAACTAACAAAGGAAGTGAACTCTATTCTTAAACTAAACTTCACAACTACTTCTACTTTATGAAAGGAAATCTACTAAAAAGCATTATGATAATGAAAGGAATTAACAACTAATATTTAACCTATGATAAGCAAACTATTCCTTAACCTACCAAAGCAAAAAGACTATCTATCCTACAAAATCAAGAAAACTATATTCTAATCTATGAAAGCAAGAAAACTCAAATATAGTGTTGATGGTTATGTGAATGTCTCTGGTGTCTTATAATATCACAATGGCATTTAACAATGAACGATACTTCAAGAGGGATAAACTCGATATTGACTTTGATAGAAAAGTGAAAAGTGTGAATTAGGCAATCCAGTGAAAACTTAGCCATTATAGAAACAACATCAACTATCATGCATATCCATGTGATTATTAATCATGCATTAATCATCAACAATATAAATATACTATTCTAGTAAATTCAATTACATTCTATACTAATTAAGAAAACGCATACTACACTAAACTCAATAATCAACTTTGAATTGAAGTTGCAACTTAGATCTAAGAAAGAAAATGCATAAAGTAAACTAAACTATTCCTATTTTAACAATTCAAATTGCAAAAGAGGAAATGCTCATAAAACAGAAATTAAATACTATTTCAGCATATGACAAGAAAGAAAATGAGAAAACTAAATGACAATTTAAATAAGCAAAGCTAAATAACAACTAGATAGACAAACTGGAATTGAAAACTAAAGACTAATAACTATCCATCCACCGAAACCATGTCAAAGAAATCATGAATTAAAAACTTTGTTTTAAACTCTGTTTTCATCATCTATTTCAGCATAAAAGAAAATCTAATTTATCATCTAGTTATACATGGGGTTAGTATCTAAGCTTGTAAGTTATTTCCTATTGATTACAAAGTCATTTTATACTAACACGATCCTTCATAATAACTTGCAAAAGAAACTAAAACAATTAAGCTACAAACATCAATTTATACAATAAGAAAGCATCATGAAAACTCATGTACAGAAAATGAATAAAATGACAACTACTCTATTCAATTCACAAGAAAACTCATTGGATATTCACCCAGACTATTGATGGTCCCCCTGGCAAGTCGTGGTTACTCTTCAAAGGCTAACCACGAGCTTCAACAACACGAATTCACCATTAAAATCGAAAACACGGTCTTTACACAGTTTTAGCAAAATGAAAACAGCAAAACAAAGCAAAATTGTCTTTTTCTCTCTAACACTCTACTTAACAATTGTCTGACCACCAAGGTGGTATTTATAAGTTTATATACTAAGAGGTCGACCACTGGAAGGGTCGTCCCTCTCTAAAAACAACAAATCGCATTTAATTCGCTCTAACTGTCGGTGGCATCTAGAAATAGGGCAAGACAATAATCGCCCAGTATAACAACCCAAATCAAGTTGTCAGAAGCACGGTAGTTGGAGGCCACGAGCATAAGAAAAACCATGTCTTTGATTCACCCATCGCTAGCTATCAATACCATAACCACCAAATCACCCATCGTTTTTGTGCAGGACAGAGTGTTGGATGGAGTATCGGACTGAGTGTCAGATGGAGTACCGGATGGAGTCCCAGATGCAGAAACAAGCTGCGATTTTTTCCTGTGACACACAAAACGTGAATTAGTTCCTTGGAGTCATAAAAACATACTGAATCATACTCAAAATCATCATAAAACATGAGTTATGCATACCTGGTATGAATCATAGCGATTCGACATAAAAATTCTCTTCAAAACTCTTCAAAATAGGAAAACGCATATACATATTGGCCAAAAAGGATCTAATTATCGTCAAATCGATCATATCATGGGCCCAAAAGGTATGTATTCATGCAACTAGGTAGAGGGAAGCTCAAATGTGGATGAGAATATTGTTTGTACTTCTGTACAAAAGGAGGTGAATCTAAGTATCCTTCTTCACAAGGAAGAGAAGGAGATGACAAAATTCGTCCATATTAAGATTCAGGTCGAAAAGACCAAGGTAGATGCTCTATTCAATTTTGGGTCACAAACAAACCTCATAGAAAATTATCAAATCGATAAACTTGGGTTGTGGATTCATGGTCAGTCACTCTCATAGCCATTGGGATGGGTGAATAAGGATGTAGAAATCAAAGTCACTAAATAGTGTAAGATGAAGTTTTCTATAAGTATAGATTTTATTGATGAAGTGTAAATAAATGTAGTACCCCTTGACATGTGTGGTTTAGTGTTTGCAATCCCCTACATGTATATGAGGTATGTGATCCTCATGTAGAGAGAAAACCAATACCACTTGATCAAAGATGGAAATTCTTACATAATCAATGCACATAAAGGTAAATCGAATATATCTCTGGTAAGTTCCAATTAAGCCAAAAATTTGATTAGTTTTAATACGAAGTATGTATTATTTTTCTTAAGAGAGAATCAACCAAGGGATGAATTGGTAATAGTAAGGGAATCCATGGAGGGATGTATCAAAAAGAAGAAACAATAGTGGGAAGATTTTTTGCAAGCATACAGAGTGTTACAGGATCCTAAAAGGATTCCATCTAAGTGGGAAGTGAAGCATGAGGTATAGTTTTTCATAACTCCCCATTACCAAATATTGGATTGTATAGACATTATATTATGGACGCAGACAAAGTGAAGAAATAATTGCAATAAATTCTAGAGCATGGAGTAATTTGACCAAGCACTTCACCTTGTGGGTCATTTATCTTCATAATACCCACGAAGGATGGGACTTGGTGAATATGTATTGCCTACAAAGATCTAAAAAACATCACACTCAAAAATTGATACCTTTTTCCCAGGATTGATGATTTTTTAGACTAGTTGTAACGTGATAAGTACCTCATCAAGTTGGATATCAAATTGGAATACCACTAGGTATGTGTTAAAGAAGAAGACACATGGAACACCACCTTCAAGACAAGGCAATGTTTGTATGAATGGTTGGTCATGCCTTTTGATTTGTGTAATGCACCAACTACATTTATGTGATTTATGAATGATGTATTGCGACCTTATTTATATTCATTTGTAATAGTATATTCGAATGACATATTGGTTTATAGCTCTACCTATGAAGAGAACATCTTGCATCTTATTGTTCGACAACACAAGTATTCCAACAGAGGACAAACACCTTCAGTAACAACTCACATGACCAGATCAAAGATCAACACATCAATTTTTTCACATGGTAAAACCCCTACGGGGAAATATCCACGGCCCCAGCCAATGCGGCCACTTGGAGCAGTTTATTAATGCAAATAAAAATATTACAAAGAGATTTTACAAGATATTTTCTCACAATTCATCGTTGGCAAATGACCCTCCATGCTCTTTAAATAGAGATCATGGACCAATCGGGTGTTAATCCACGGATCAATGGCCATTAATATCAAGGAGAGTATGAACCATCGGATCACTCTATGTCGGGAACATATCGTGACCGTTGGATTTCCTAACTACTAATGCATACTAAATAAACACACTAGAAAACACATTTTTACCTAACGACACAATAGACCAAGTAGATCTTAACTAACTCCTAAGTGTCTAAATATCCTAACATCCCCCCTTAAGAACAACTTGGGATAGGATTGAAGGATTTACAATAGTGACACAATATGAGAAGGAAGGAGGAATTATAAACTATCCCCCCTTAATGACAACTTCCTGAAATCCTAACATAGATCGAAGTTTGGAAAACTCCGCTTCTGTAAGAGACTTTGTGAAAATGTTTGCAACTTGATCTTCTGTAGGGCAAAAGAGCACTTCAATAACTCGATAATGAATGAGCTTTATGATGAAGTGCATGTGTATCTCTATGTGTTTTCTATGTTGATGTTGAACTGGGTCTTTG
This sequence comes from Picea engelmannii, assembly GCA_009831015.1. Classification (NCBI taxonomy): domain Eukaryota; kingdom Viridiplantae; phylum Streptophyta; class Pinopsida; order Pinales; family Pinaceae; genus Picea; species Picea engelmannii. The sequence goes on from ML778673.1 coordinate 277,348, forward strand.
GCGATCTTGATGGTGTTATCACACTAAATTGCCTTGGGTTTTTAGTTTGTTTTTATCCTTTTTTAAGACTTATATTTTAATTTTTTAAGTTTGATCCCTTTGAAGTTTAAGTTTGTTAGGACCCCTTAGATAAATAAAGTTTTGAGTCTTAACTCATGTTTTGATCCTCAAATTGATTTTTGGACTTAGAACCATTTTAGCTCATGACTTAAGATTTGATGCCCTCCATGATTTGTCAATTGGATCGATCTATCCCATGACTAGACTGGTGTGACACACCTTTATCTTCACTCATGACCTCATAGGCATGCCTCGTTGTCCTTGCTTACCTGTCCAATCATTTTTTTGAATTGGAGAGTTGCCCACTCATCAGGCAGTTCCGTAGCGCCTTTCCCATTCATCATACTTCCACCAGGATTCATGATCGTCACAACGGATGTCATGTTCCTTGTTTTCAGTGCCAGGATTTGGTTAAAGATGCCTTCAAGATCTTGCATTTACGAGCCCTGGTAACAGTTTATAATTTTGAAAAATTCAACAATGTTGCACTGTGCAAATTCACAAGTTTTGATCAGGCAACAACAGTGTGACCAGATCCGATGCTATGGTAGTTTCGGAGGCCGGAAAGTTCATGACTTTACCCTGAAATTTTGTTGAAGATTCAAATAGGTGTTTACTCTACAGGTATCCCGCGTTACCTCCTTTCACATTAATTTTCACAGAGAATTAGAGCTCAGAATTTGAATTATCAGGTTTGCAAATTGTGAGAGACTTTTCCTCACACCCTATTCTCTTTTCCTCTCATTTCAAACCTATGAACTTCACACATGTATTCCAAAGTCTGTAACACCCATTCGCCATAGCCATTGATATTATGGTTTATCCTCTACATACACATCACGCTGCACAAAGGCGTTGTTGAACCATATTGTGTCTCCCCTGATTCCTTTGTTATTTGAGTTGAGCGTGTTTTCTCATTTTCAAAAGGCAAATTATAGGAGTACCCTCTCATTGTTTAAACTTTCAATGCCTTCTCAAATCTAAGATTGTCATTACCACAACCAAAACTTGGCTTACTAGCACCAGTCTATTTTAAAAGGTCAGCCTTGTACATTTGAAGCCCAATTTTAGTCCTCTTGGTTATTACTACCCCATAAGCCTTAAAATATCTTATTCTAAGCCATGGAGACTCCTATATCGAGGAAGACACACAAAGGTGGAAAGGTGGATAGGACAGAACCTGTGGACATGCATCTTTTTTATACAGATACCATGGCAAGAGATATCTTTCAAAGAGTGGGATGCCTCTCTTTCTGCCAGAACATGCAAAGAGGCCATCCGGAAGTAACAAGACAATTTGCATTATATTTTTATGGTAGAAGAACCAAGGTTGGGGATTTGGAGTTTGAGGTGACTGATGTTGGATTAGTGAGAGGGGGGGTGAATCAATGATAGTGTAATTATAATCCTTTTTCTTCAAATGTTATATCAATGTAGAATTATTATCCAATAATGAGCAGTAAGAAATAAACAATCACACACATACACAGTACACCAGTGTTTTATGTGGAAACCCAAATCGGGAGAAAACCACGGAATGCTTTTTCTTATATGTCTTGAAGAATTACATTCATTGGAAGCACCAACTTCCTTTGTTTTCCAAATGAAAATGGAAGGAGGCTCCAACCCCCTAGTTTCTCAGGCTACAACCTGAGGGAAGCTCCAACTCCCCAATTCTCTGGCTACAACCAGAAGGAGGCTACAACCCCCAATGTTCTTCAGTTACAACCAGAAGGTGGCTACAACCACCTGTCCTTGCCCCGTCCTACCACCCTGAAGTAGAAGTAGAATTATGGAACCACTGTCACACTATAAATATGAGATATACTGCTGTAAACCTGTACCAATAAATCTAAACCATGCATCAACCATGCATCAACCTGTACCTCAACCTGTAATCAACATGTACCATAAACAAGTGCATCAACCATGCACCAACCTGTAATCAACTTGTATCATAAACAAGTGCATCCAACCATGTACCAATCATGTGTCAACTACTCATCAACTATGACTCATCAATATGCACCAACATCATCAACTATACACCTCATGTATGTGCCAACTCATCAACTACTTGTCTCAACCATGTACTCAACATGTACATCAACCAAAATCCCTCATCAATTTCATCATCCAGATCTGATTTGTAGCTTTGTAATAGACCTGGTGTATATGATCACATTCCTGCAAACCTTCCTTAACATTAAAAACAAGAGACTAGCATTTTTATCAAACTTTTCTTTAGTCTCACATGCCTAGCTTTGGATTAGTCAACAACCCTAACTTGAAGTAATCATAACTTTGAACCTGTAATGTATAAAGATCTAAAAATGATATACAATGTTCTTCAATGTTTTTTATTCAATTCCTCCAAGTGTCACTACTTGGAACCTCTCAGAAAAGGTGTTATAGCAAAAACGGCATACCTTGTTGAATTTTGGCTTATTCTAGAGAGAGACTTTGTAGAGAGCGCCCCACACATAATATTTGATGAATTGATATAAAACTATTACACAGCATACTAAAGACTATACCCTAACCAACACATTTGGTCTCACTGAATTTGAATCTGTTATGAAGAAGTTATGACGTTTTTACCTGAAACACCTGATTTTGACTAGTTGCAGGACTAGCCACAAACCCTATTTTCCACGAAGTGTAACTCCCAAAATACAATGACCCACAAGATTAATTTTTTACCACAGATACTTGGATATGTTTTCTCACTCAAACAGAAATTTTACGGTCTAAATCATTATAGAAAAAAAATTATAGCGAAAATGGTGAGATGACCTGTAAATAACATACCTTAGAAAGCACCATCAAAAGAATTTATCCTTCCTTGCATTTCGGCCTTATTTTCTTCACCATCACTCAGAATTCTGGTTTAGATATCCTTGGTTACCTCGGACATATATATATATTCAACATGCTCAAGTGTGATTCAAATGAGAGAGCCTTTCCTCTTATTTATACTCTCCAAGTAGTTTCCTTAAAAACACCTTCTAGGTCACTTGGCCCACTTTCCTTATTTTAGGGTTTGGTCCACTTCTAATTTCTCCATTAAATTTATTATTGAAATAATTTATTTTGTATTCACTTTGAAATATAATACACTCATCACTTAACTTTATTATTTTCCTTTTAAAATCTCTTAAACCACTTTGACTACTTTGACCTTTTGGGGCTTCTAGATGACATATGAGGGTCCTCCAACTTCGTAAGGCCATAACTCTCAAACCGTGAGGAGTTATATGACGTTCTACATACCACCAGAAATGGC
>ML778673.1:297046-324818 GCA_009831015.1 Picea engelmannii
CTGACACCCATCAGTTTAATGTCACGATTTGTTTGAAAGGGGTGATCAAATGGAAGCAAACTCGAAACAGTCGTCTCAACTCAGAAACTAGGCCAGGCATGCATGAACGAGTGAGGTCTTGATAAACTTCAAACAGTGAGTTGCAATAAAGGGTGAGTAGGGGGACGACTTCATGAGAAGGGTGCGAAGGTCTATCACAAACATCAGGTTAGTAACAAACTGGAGAAGAAAGCATTCGAGCGCAAGATCCTCTTACATTCAAACACAGAAAACCAGAGAATACAATAATGTCACAACAAATCCTTTATCGTAACAGAACTGCAATAATCCACGTGAATCCTTCGACTGTGAAATCACTGGAATGAGATGAAACATAGATGAAAAGGGAGAACTATTTGTTATAAACCAAGAAGTCTCAAACACAAATACATGACCAGGAAACCAGAATGGTCGTTAAAACTTTACAGTCGGGAGCTTAGCTCTACCATCGATAGATACAAAAATGGCAAAAACGCCTTCAAATACTCAGAACAACAACAGCAGCGGAACCAAGGCATTGCATTGAAAGCTTTGCGTCTGCATGGCTTCTGACAGTCAACTTCTGAAAGATCATGCAACTTATGTCAGACGCAATCTGACTCTTTGACAGTTCCAACGGCAAATCAACGTGCCTTAAATTCATTGTCGTGCTTTCCCATTAAGGAAGAGGATATGTCTAACCACCACCAACCGCTTCAATAACTGCTTCATCGGGATTGAGGATGGTTCATCCAACTCGGCACCTTCTGGACGTGGAGGGCCTCCCACGCTACCACCTGGAATAACTGACTGGCTCAGAAGATATGCGTGGAGGCCAGCGCCGACAGTGGGGCACGGGAATGGAGTGATGGGGCCAAAACAGTGGGGAGTGGAGTAAGAAGTGATGAGAGAACGAGAGAGGCTACAGCGGAGCATATGTGTTGGACACATTTTAGTGGGAGGCTGGCATGGAGGGAAGGGGACACGTGGAAGATGGTGTATGGATGATGAGAAGGAAGGAAGACCACGCAGACCATAGAGGGGATTTAGGTGGATGACACACGGAAGCAGAAGAAAGGCGGATATGGAGGGTGACATGACAGGAAAAGGGTCCACGCTGGCTAAACGCAGAGTAGCTGGGAATGATGGGGTCGTGCGAGCGTCATTGATCGGGGTGCTAAGATCTCGGCTGTTGGAAAGCTGCATCCTCGATTCCGGACCCCCCCCCTCCACTTAAAGTTAGAAAGGAAGGGGGGGTCCGGAATGGTATTTATCGTCGTTGATCCGGGCGCGCTGATCTGAGCCGTCAAAGAGGTGTGCCCCAGATTTTGGACCCCCCCCCTCCGCTTAAAGGTAGAAAGGCGGGGGGGGGGGTCCGGAATCGCACCTGCGTCGTTGATCCGGGCACCGCGATCCTAGCCATCCAGACTTGCTTTTCATTTAATCATGGGCGCATTAGCACCCGAATTTAGGACAAGTGGGTTTTTAACCCACTCCTTTGCATTCTAACCCCCTTACAAGAAATATCTCTAACAGCAAGGCTCCCTTAGAATGTAATATTTTGATGAAGTGATTGTGATCTGGCTATCTACTAGACTTAAGACTTTTTGACTAATAGAAATCAGCTTCTCTTTCATTTTATTTGCTTCTTATGATAAATGTTCATGCTTTGAATGATTCACATGAATGATTGTGGTGATGTTATGGTGGATGTTTGATCATTATATTATCATGATGTTTATTTAGCTTCCTTAGTTTCTAAGTTCAAGAAGATCTTGTGTTAAGAAACTTTCTTCCTTAGGCTTTTGTAGACCTGATGTTTGCAGCAGCCCGTACATTCCTCTCATTCAAGTATTCCCTCTATTCATACTTACTCCCAATTACTAATTGAATTTATCCAAGACCTTGATTGTTGGTGCATGCTAGCCTTGTAATCTGAGTTGGAACATTATCATTTCGAGTCCTTTTCCATTTGACCCTTTAAAACACCCTTACATTCACATATAACATGATAGGTATTGGACTTGCCTTCCATGCAATCTGAAGGTGATTCCTAGTGCTAACAGATGGCACTCTGATTGTCACACCAAAGGTTGTTCGGATGCTAGTGCTGGAATCCAAACTTTGAAAGGATATGTCGAAGCCACAAGGTTTCTTGACTTGCATTTACCGTTGCTCGGTACTCTGCTTCTACTGAAGAAAGTGAAATTGCCTATTGTTTCTTACTAGCCCAAGTGACAGGTCTTGAACTAAGGCTAAAAACATAACCTACAGTATACTTTCGATCATCAGGGTCACTGGCCCAATCTGAATCAGTGAAACCAACCAATAAAGGAGTCCCCCTGAACTGTAATGTATCTCAAACTGAATTATACCACAAACATAGTGAAGTATCCTTTTATATTCTTTCCAATGGCTTTCATGGGGTGTTTTCATATATCAGGCAACAACACCAACAACAAAGGAAATATCAGGAAGGGTATGAGTCGAGTATAAGACGCTACCAACTAACTGATGGTACAGGGTGGCATCAACTTCAGGAGAAGTACAGGTGGCAGTAAGCTTGACTCCAGACTGGAAGGGAGAAAGGGTTGGTTTACAATTGTCCATGTGAAAGTGACGAAGAAGGTCGCAAGCATACTTAGACTGGGAAAGAAAAATTCCTTCATTGGTTTGCAAAACTTGGAGGCCAAAGAAATTGTGCAAAAAGCCTAAGTCTATCATTTCAAATTTCTTCTTAAGGCTAGTTTTCACATGGTTTAAAAGTTTTGAGTCACTACCAATAAGGATAAGGTCATCAACATAAAGGAAAAGGATTATGAGATGGCTTCCTACTTTCTTGGTATAGACATTAGGATCAGAATGGCATCTAGAGAATCCAATGGCAATAAGAAATGCGTCCATTTTGGCATACCAAGATCAAGAAGCTTGCTTGAGACCATAAAGAGATTTCTTAAGGCGACAAACAAGGCTAGATTCATTCTAGACATAGCCAGGAGGTTGTTCCATGTATATTTATTCTTGCAAATATCCATGCAAGAAGGTAGATTTAACATCCATCTGATGGAACTCCCATTTATGTGAGGCAGCAAGGGAAAGAACAAGGCAGATGGAATTCATTTTGGCTACAGGGGAAAAGGTTTCATGATAGTCAATTCCTTCAACTTGGGAAAATCCTTTGGAAACTAATGAGCCTTGTGTCTTTCAACACTTCTATCTGATGCCTACTTAGTTCTGTAGACCCATTTACATCTGACAAGTTTTCTTCCTTTTGGAAGAGGTACAAGATTCCAAGTATCGTTTTCCATTAAATAATGATACTCTCCATTCATTATTGTATCCCAATATAGATGACCTGAAGCTTCTGCAAATGTCTCTGGATCATGAGTTTTTGAAACTTGAGCCAAAAGAGAAGAGGCTCATTGGAACTATGAACGTGTCTGACGTTGATTTGAAGGATCACCGACAAGATCACCATATGCTTCTCGTGTTGAACGGACCCATCTAGGAAGCGGTGGAGCTGGTGTTGGTTTAGGTTCAAAGGACTCATCTGGAGGAGGGTGATCAGGCGGAGGTGGATTTTCATACTCATTGTCATCATCTGAAGAAGAAACCAGATCAGAAGAAGGCACAAACACCAAAGATGGCTCGCGGGCCAAAGAAGGCACAACCATTGAATTAGGCTCGCAGGCCAAAGAAGGAACAAACATCGAATTAGGCTCGCAATCCAAGAGATTTTTGTCAAATTTAACATCTCTTCTAATAATAATTTCATTACAATGTGATTGAAGAATTATGTAACCTTTTACATCTTCAGAATAACCAACAAATATACACTTCTCACTTTTAGGCTGCAATGCTTTCCTTTTCTCATCAGGAATGTGAGCCCATGCTATACTGCCAAATACATGGAAGCAACTTACATCTGGTTTAATTTGAGTCCAAGCTTCTTCTGGTGTTATATTTTTAAGATCCTTTGTGGGAGTGAGATTTACTATGTAATTTGCAGAGTTGATGGCTTTCACCCAATACTTTAGAATTGATCCCTTAGATTGGTTCATACAATTAGCCATTTCTTTTAATGTGCGGTTCTTTCTCTCAGCAACACCATTTTGTTGTGGTGTAAGTGGAACAGTGTGTTGCATTTGGATTCCCTGTGTAGTGCAATAATTTGTAAAATTATTGTTCACGTATTTGCCTCCATTATCTGTTATTAACCTTTGAATTTGATGTCTAGATTGTTTTTCTACAAGGGCCTTGTAGGCCAAAAAATTGTCAAAAACTTCGCTCTTAAGTTTTAAGAAGTAAACCCAAGTACGTCTGGAAAAGTCATCAATGAAATTTAAGAAATAATTGCACCCATAAACAGAAGGAGAAGAAAGTGGACCACACAAATCACTGTGAACTAGCTGCAAAGGACTCGAGGCGTGCCAAGAGACGCATTTTTCAAAACTGTCCCGATGATCTTTTCCGAGAACACAACTGGCACAAACACCATCTCTACATGAAACAAGAGGAAGACCAGTCACCACATTTTGATTACATAGTTGTTGCAATGAGCGATAGTTTAGATGACCAAAGCGCTCATGCCAAAGTTTGCTCAATTCATTGCTATGAGTAATAAAAACTGATGAAAAAGATGATGACCCAAAGTTGTCAAACTTGTACAACCTGGTAATATCATCAACAATTCCAGTTGCAAGAACATGATTAGGATATTTTATATCCTTGATTACAACTTGGTGAGGTGAAAACTCTACGGTTTTACCTTCACCTGAATGAGTGATTTGATATACTGATAGAAGGTTACAAGAAAGACTTGGAACACATAATACATCATTGAAATGGTCATTTTCTACTTGTATTGTTCCAGATCTTTCAACACTAAGAGAGATATCATCACCAACAAATATTTTCTTGGTGTTACATTCATTTAGAGTAGAAAATATGTCTCTATCCTTAGCCATATGATAAGATGCTCCGGAATCAATAAGCCACTTATCAGAAGTAGAAGTAGAAGGTATATTGAAGGATAAACCAGAAGAAGAAAGTGCATGTCCATGAGAAGAAGAACTAGGATCAATACTAATGTTGTGCTTATTCATCATTTCTTATAAATCTTCCATCTTCTTGAAACATTTGGACTCATCATGACCATCTTTATCACAAATGTTGCAATGTATGTCAGTCTTCTTATTTTTATATTTTTCTCCTTTGTCTCCATTCGGAGAAAAAACTGTCTGAGTGAGTTTGGGACCCTTATATTGCTTGTTTTTTTGGCGAGGATGTTGCTTCTTGGGATTCTTTGGTTTATCTTTATGTTGGGAAACTAAGGCTTTGTTGGAGGTACCTGCAGTGTTGATCACTCCAAGTTGTACAAGCTTATCTTCCTCTCTAATCAAAGTAGCACAAAATGACTCAAGAGTGGGTTTTTCATAAGCTTTCCCTATAGATTCTCTCATAGTATAAAAGTTAGATACAAACACAAAATATGCACTACCTAGATTAGAAAGAATAAGATAGATGCAACGCTCCTCCTCCATTTTTATCTTACATTCTTCACATAAAATTATGAGTGTTTTAAACCTAGATAGATAGTCTCCAAGGAAAGAAAAATTACCTGGACTCAAGGTCAATACTTGATTTTCTAACTATTGTGCTCAAATAATATTGAGTTTACCAAACACAGATTCAATCTTGTCCCAAGTTTCTTCGGGGTCATCAATGTCTTGGAGGTGGTATCTTAAATAAAGAGAGATGGAAATTCTGATTAATCCACGTGCTTCATCACTCCTATTAGCCCATGTGGCTTTCTTATCATCATTAGTGGGTTCTTTTTCCTTTCCTAAGGTAATCCGATACAAGACTTTACTTCTTAATAAATATTCCATATGAGATTTCCATTGGAAGTAGTTGTTGCTGGTAAGCAAGACATTACCTGTAGAAGCCATATTAAATATGCAGATAATGTGGATTTAAAAACTAAAAATGGTGATCTGGATGGAAATATCTCTAAAATTTATGCGGTTTAAAAAAAAACGGCATTGAAAACAAACTTCTGATGTGAGAATTATGCCCTTTTAAAAAAAGACATAAACGGTAACCCACTGACCACGTGATAGTGTAAGTTGTTTTATGAAGTGGCCTACTTTTATAAAGAGAAGTGGGGATCACTTTTACAATGAAGTTACTTTATAAAAGAAAAGTTGCATGCAAAAATAAATAACTCTAAAATAAAATATTAAAGCTACTTATAGTGATTCACTTTTATACTTGAAGTGAAATACACTTTGTAATTATGAACTTTTTCAAAAAAGTAACAAAAGAGAGACTTGAACTCAAGAACTCTTACTTAATAAGGCAAGTTTTAATCAAATGGTCTAGAAAAACATATTGTAATGTTCAGAAGGAGGATGGGGGGTGTTGTTGTTGTGGAAGATGGCCTTGGAGAGTGTGCTAAAAAAAAATTATTTTCACATAAGAAAAAAAAATTGCTTCTCGATGACAACAAGGGTTAGATCTCAGTTAGCTTACCCAGAAGATGCACCTTTTCCTATCTGTTTCTGATTTTCCGAGATCAAACAGGGCACGAGAAAAAGTGCATACGCATATCTAAAAGAGTAGCAACCCGGATATAAAAAAATACAAACCAAAATAAAACTTTGCTGAAATTTTAAAAATGTGTATTCAGGCTTTATACCTCAGGATCTGACTGTAATGGTCGTATATTTGGAAAATGGAAAATTTTTCGAGTGAAACAAAAAGTGTTCCTGAATGAAACGAGTGCTCTGGACGCAATGGAACAGTCCTCTCAGCCTAGAAATGTATTTAAATGACATAAAATGGATATGATGCAACTCAGCTCCACGATCTCGATTTACAACAGGAGCGGATCTTCAAATAGCCTCTGATACCATGTTCGAAAACACAAGTATTCCAATAGAGGATGACCACCTTTAGTAACCACTCACATAACCAGATCAAAGATCAACACACCAATATTTTCACATGGTAAAAACCCTACAGCCACTTTGAGAAGTTTATTAATGCAAAGAAAAAAATTACAGAGAGATTATACGAGAGTTTCTCACAATAGATCATCGGCAAATGACCCTCCATGCTCTTTAAATAGATATCATGGACCAATTGGTTGTTAAGCCATGGATCAATGGTCATTAAGATTGAGGAGAGTATGAACCGTCAGATCACTCTATATCGGGAACATATCGTAACCATTGGATTTCCTAACTACAAATGCATACTAATGCATACTAAAGAAACACACTAGAAAACACACTTTTACCTAATGACACAATAGACCAAGTAGATCTTAACTAACGCCTAAGTGTCTAAATATCCTAACACTTATCAGGTGTTAGATAATTTGAAAAAAAACATCAAATATTTCCTAACCTTAAGAAATGTGAGTTTTCTCGCAACCATTGGTGTATTTGGGGTATGTCATTGGTGGAGGGGAACTCAAGATAAGTCCCACAAATATGGAGGCCATCATCAAGTGGCCAATGCCTACTAATTTCACTGATATTAAGAGCTTTGTTGGGGTAGACAAATAACTGTAGAATTTTATATCATCCTTTTCAGTGGTGGTTGTGCCACTCCACATTATAACAACCAATGGTAAGAGTTTATAGTGGGGAAAGAATCAACATAAATATTTCGACGAGAATAAACAGAAGATCAATTAAGCATTGATTCTCAAATTACCCAACTTGCAGAAGCCCTTTTAAGTGGATATGGACACAAGTGGATATGTTATGGGAGAGATATTGATGCAAGGAGGTGAGATGATATGCTATCATTATAATATGTTTCATGGGGGCGTTATTATCTGAGTGGATATCGGTGGCCACCCACCTCTTCAAACTAGCTCACATATAGTTTTCATCTTGGCGGTTGTTTTCTAGCTTTTTGGGTCTTAAACTTTTGGGGTCATTTTGAGACCTAAACAACATTTTTTATCTCACCATAGTCACACTATAGAGGAATTAAGAATGTGAGAACAAAATGTGCAGTCCTCATATACACCTTTCCAACGGGATATTGTGTGCCTAAAACGGAGATCGTATGCAAAAGTTACGACCCTGGGAAGTTGATGTACCAACTTACCCCATTGGGGCCCACGTGACTTTTGGCACTTCATCTTCTAGTGTTAGGTTTTTGGATGTATAGGGTTTTATGATTACTTATTGATGCTAAAAAGGCTCGGATTCCTCATTGTAATGATCTCAGGAGAATGCACGTAGCCGCCACATCTCTTCTCAGATATTAGCTACCACCATTCGAGCAAGATTGTTTCATTCTGCATTTTACAATTTCAGCATATTTATTTATTGAATCAAAGTTAAGTTTCACTTTATCTCTATTATTGCTCACTGTATCTATGTGTGAATTTTATATATATTTGTTTCATTTTGTTCCACTCATAAATCTGTATCAGTGGTATCAAAGTGATTTTCTCTTCATTTGTTTCTATGTGCATGTCCCCAACGAGGTCATGGTATAAGCAGTTGGGACTCAAACGAGTTGATCCTTTGCAAGATCGGCCTCACCAAACCCGATGGCTTCCCATGGGGGAAGAAAATAGAGATGATGGGGAAGGAGATCCCTTAAACTCTTTCTCGAGGAATCCCTCATGTGACAGAGGAATGAGATGATGGATATTGTTTTGAAAATCCTTCAACGACTACCAAAAGGCGATGCATCTTCCTTAAGTAGAGGCATCGCCCCCTTCAAGGTACAGATCAATTTTGATATTCCTATATTTGAAGTTCAAATAGATGCAGATGTTGTAAACAAATGGTTAAACCTTCTAGAAGGGTATTTTTTTATCCATAACTTTTATTATAGAGAAAATATTACATTTGTGTTCCTTAAGGTCGTCCCCCATGTCAAAAATTGGTGGGATACGTTTTGTGAGAAAAAGGAAACAAAGGAATATACATTATTTGTAGTCGCACCCACTTGGGGTTATTTCAGGGATGTTATTAAGGAAAAATACTACCATGTTGGAATTTATGATGACTTGTATACAATATGGACCAGACTGCGACAGGAAAGGGACCAAAGAAGTGCCAAAGTTCATTGATGTATTCCATACATTACGCACCAAGCTAGGTATCAAAGACTCTGAGCAGCATCTGGTGCTCAATTACCACGGTGGTTTGCATAGATACATCTAGACATAAATGGAGTTTTTGTACATCTCATCCTTGGGTGTGGCCTATCGATATGTTGTCAAAATCAAACAGAAGCTTAAATAAAAGATGTGACAATTTGGGTTTGTGAGCCCCTCACAGTAGAAGCAGGGCAAAGGCAGCCCCAACCCATAGAAAAAAGGACAGATCAAGGATGGATATCCTTAAGACAACCATTCTAAGCCACAAACAAAGAAGGAAAATGAGAAGACAAAGAAAGACATTGGGAAGTGGTGCGAGTTCCATAAGATTCCTTGGAATAACACCATTGAATGTCACTCAAAGCAGTCATTGGTGGTCGAGGTTAAATCCTGTTAATCAGATGTGGGTTCTGACTCTAAGTCAAAACTAGAAAAAGGGAGACAAATCATTGACGCAGAAACTAGTTCCACCGTTGCTACCACCAAGATCCAGCTCGATGAACATGATGAACCAAAGGAAGATGAGCACCTATTTCATTCACAGACATGGGTGAAGGGTACTCCACTACACTTCATCGTTGATAGAAGTAGCCAGAAGAACCTCATCTCAGTGGAGGTCATCAAGCAGTTTTCTCTACTGACAACACCACACCCACATTCATACACCATCGGATGGCTCCGCCAAGGGAGCGATATCCGCATCAGCCAATAGTTTCTCCTTCCCTACGACATCAAGCCCTTCAAATATGAGGTATTATGTGATGTCTCCCCCCTTGAAGTTTGTGATGTTATTTTGGGAAAACCTTATTTATAGAAACATCATGTTGTATATGAGTCTAGACCTCGTGGTGTTATTATTACTTTGGATAGGAAATTCTATAGGATACCCGAGGTAGTCCCACCTACTGCCATTTCCTTGATTTCTACCAAGCAATGCAGGAAGGTTATCTCTCAAACCAGGAATTTTGTCTTCTTCGTGATTCATGCTCAAAGTGAGAGAAATATTGTAGCACATCCATGGCCTCTGTAACAGGTCTCTCCACACAATAGAAGCAAGTGGATAAGGTCATGGAATAATACAAAGACATCTTCTCCTCGCACATTGGGGTACCCCTACACTGCAAGGTCAAGCATTCAATCGATCTGACCCCTGGCGCACTGCTACATGATGGGCCAATCTATTGTCGTTCTCTGTCATAAAATGAGGAAATAAAGCACTAGATCCAATAGGTTCTCTAAAAGGGGCACATCTGAGTAAGATCATCACCTTATGGAAGACCAATCATGCTTGTGCAAAATAAATATGGGACCTGATGAATTTGCATTGATTATTGAGCCCTAAACAAAATCACAGTCAGGAACCAATACCCAATCCCCGAATTGATGATCTCCTTGACCAGCTTAAGGGGGACAAATACTTCATTAATATTGATCTGAATTTCGACTACCACCAGATCCTAATAGAACAAACTGATGTATGGAAGACTTCCTTCAATTCCAAAGAAGGTATTTTTGAATGGTTGGTCATGCCCTTTGGCTTGACAAATGCCCCAAAAATTTTCATGAGGGTGATGGATGATATCTTTCAGCCTTTCACCAATTCTTTTTTGGTGGTGTATTTTAATGACATCCTCATCTTCAACAAGAGTTGGGCAGAACACTTTCAACTTATTCAACAAGTTTTGCACACTCTACGACAACACAAGCTATATGAAAATTTGGAAAAATGTTCCTTCGGAATGAACATGGTCCAATACCTAGGTTACATTTTTTATGAGCAGGGTATGCATGTCAATCCATCAAAGATCCAGGTCATTCATGATTAGCTAACCTTGACCACACTCACTGATATTTGAAGCTTCTTATGCCTTACCAATTTCTATTGTGGTTTCATGTTGGGATTCTCCCATATTGCATGTGCCCTTAGCCAAGTGACCAGGGGTGGTGGCAAGGCAAAGTTCATGTGGAGTCAGTTGCGACAGAAATCGTTTGATTATTTGAAGCAGTGTTTGTGCTCAGCCCCGGTGCTCTCATTTCCCAACCGGTAGCAGCCTTTTGATATTGAGACAGATGCTTCAGACTATGTCGTGGGTGCAGTTCTCACTCAACATGGGCATCCCGTGGCCTATCATAGTGATACACTATCAGATACCATCTGTAAGTACCCCACTTACGAAAAATAAATGTACTCCATTGTATAATGATGTTTCCATTGGAGGCATTAAATTCTCAAAAAGGAGACAATAATCTGCACTGATCATAATCCTCTGTAGTTCATGCAAACACAAGGAAAATTGCAAAATGACCACCATCAGAAGTGATCCATATACTTGTAGAAGTTCCATCTCAACATCAAGTATAAGATAGGGAGCACCAACCGAATCATTGACTACCTCATTCGACCTCCAATTGTATTACTAACTATGATGCTACACTGCTATGGAAATGAGACCACCGGATGGACCCAAATCTATGAGAGAGATCATGACTTCACGACTACCTACCATATGCTAGGCACAAACATAGTTGTCATTGATTTCCATCTTCAGGATGGGTTTTTGTGCCTTTTGTTCCATTTCTGCATCCCATCAAGTGAGTGAGAAAATCTAATTTGGGAATCTCACTATATTCGAGTGGCGGGACACTTCAGTGTATAAAATACAGCGGCAGTGCTGCAATAGCATTTATATTGGTTGAAACATCGATAGGATGTCAAGAAGTATATCAAGTCATGCATGGCCTATGCCATTTCCAAACCGTCCATCAAGAAACAAGGCATGTACACCCCTCTTCCTACTCCCGATAGGCCCTGGGAATCCATCTCGATGGACTACATGTTGGGCCTTCCTTCAACCAAGCAAGGAAATGCCTTTTTTTTTTGTGGTTGTTGATCAATTTTCCAAGATGGCGGTTTTGAACGCCTGCAAGAACAACATCACAATGGAGTTCACTGCCCAGCTCTTATTTGAATGAGTGTGGGTACATTTTAGGATACCACAAACCATCATCTCATATCGAGACAATTAGTTCCTCAGCACATTCTGGTCGAGCCTCTAGTCACAGCTAGACACCAAGCTCACCAAATCTAATGGCCAAACCAAGGTCGCCAACAAGATGATTATGCATATATTATGCATGTACAATTCCAAGCATATGAACACATGGAATGAGAGTCTTCCCTATGTTCAACACAGTTACAACATATCCATACATAGCTCCACCGGCCACAGTCCCTTTTAGGTGGGGTTAGGATTTCAACCAATTGGTCCCATGGATGTTGCGCTACCCCTTGCTTCCACATGAGTTGAATCGTCCCATGCTCAAAATGAAGTAGACAAAGCCACCTGGTTCATTCAACGAATCTATCACATCCACTAACAGGTTCAAGATATTTTGCAAAAATCCAATGCCAAGTATAAGCAGTGTTATGATCAACATTGGGTGCAATGCAAGGTTCAGGTGGGAGATAAATTTTGGTTGCACTTGCAGAAAAAGTGCCTTACAGGACCCATTAAAAGCTTTATCCACTATGTTATGGACCTTACACTATCACCAAGGTTGTGAGTGAGAATTATTTTGAGCTCAACATTCCCCCCTTTCTTGGATTTCATACAGTGTTTAATCTGGGCCTCCTTCGGCCATACTTTCCACCATTATTGGACACCTTAGAGATAGCAGAATAGTTGACACCAAAAAAGCTCAATGATGACTATATGGAATAGTAATCCACTAATTAGATCATGGACACACAGGTTAAGGGAACTTGCCAATAGAAGCTTATGCTTTATCATGTTGTCAAAGTAGGGAAACTCCTACACCAAGGAAGTTGGCTCACACGGGGCTAAATTCAACAGAAATTTCCTCATATGATGGGGAAACTCAATGCAATGGAGACCATTACTTCCTAAGGGGGGGAGGATTGATCCATGTGGATATTGGTGGCAACCCACCTCTTCTAATTAGCTCACATATAGTTTAAACTTGGCATTTTATTTCTAGCTTTTTGGGTCCTAAACTTTTGGGGCCGTTTTGAGGTCTTAAACAACATTTTTTGGGCTCGACACAGTCACACTATAAACAAAGTCAAAGTGTGAGAGAAAATTGTGTATCCTTTTGATATACCTTTCCAATGGCCTATCGTGCACCTAAAATGGAGATCACATGAAAAAGTTATGACCCCAGGAAGTTGATGTACCAACTTACCCCATCGAGGACCACATGAATTTTGGTGCTTCATCTCCTAGGGTTAGGTTTTTGGATGTCTAGGGTTTTATGATTACTTCTTGATGTTAAAAAGGTCTGGAGGCCTCATTTTAATGTGCTCAGGAGAATGTGTGTATCCACCACATCTCTTCTCAAAGATTAGCTACCACCATTCAAGCAAGATTGTTTCTTTCTGCATTTTATAGTTTCAGAAGATTTATTTATTGAATATAATTTAAGTTTCATTGTATCTCTAGTATCGTTCATTGTATCTATGTGTTAATGTTATAGATATGTGTTTCATTTTGTTCCGCTCATAAATCCGGTTCACGTTATAAACTAACCTACATATGATAAGAAATTATATAACTTGGATCAAGATGTTAAGAAGTGGAGGAACTATTTGATGGAAAATGAAATCATTATCCACATTGATCACTAGCCACTGTAGTATTTGCAGTCCCAGAGTATATACAACAAACTAGACATTACAACTGGATGGGGTTTTTCCATAAGTTTTGTCTAGTCATCAAATATAAGAAGGGAATCATTAATAAGTTGGTAGACATGATTTCAAGGACACTTGCCTCCAAGATTAGATATTTGGGAACTATTATGCACATGGATCCTTTTATCCATGATGTATACAAAGGGTCATACATAAAATATGAAGACTTCAAAGAGGTGTTTCGGCATATACAAGACCAACTTCATGCAGAATAAGGTGATGGTAAAGTTGATTATCATCTCCAAAATGGGTACTCTATAATATAAATAATCTTTGTGTTTATAAATGTGAAAGATTGCATCTTATCAGAGAGTCTCACAACTCCAAGGTTGTAGCTGATTTTGGTATTGGGAAGATAGTTGCCAACTTAAAAAGGTATGTGTATTGGCCTAGAATGCAAGAAGATGTAGTTAGGTATGTTAGAGGATGCATGTATTGTTGTAATAGAAATCCCAATAATATAAATAAAGGTCTATACCATCCCTTACCTATACCCACTCGACCTTGGGAAATCATTTCCATGGATTTTGTGTGTGGTTTTCCAAAAAACAAGAAAGGACATGACTACATGTTTGTGGTAGTTGACATGTTTAGTAATATGTGCATTCTAATTCTTTGTAAGAAGGTCATCAAAGGAAAATAATCAACAAAATTTTTCTTTGAATAGGTCTAGGTGCACTTTTGGATACTAAGAAATATCATCTTATATTGGGACACTATATTTCTCAGTTCCATTTGGAATACACTTTGGGAAAGATTGACACCAAGTTGAAGAGATCGACAACATTCCATCCTAGACATATGGGCAGACAAAAGTAGTCAACAATACTTTGGTGTAAATTTTGATAGGTTACAATCCAAAGAATACAAATACCTAGGATGAAAATATGATCTACATTCAAAACTCTTACAAAAGAACAATCCATACATCTATCAGTAAGTCACCCTTCAAAACTTGCTTTGGTTATTTTCCACCTTTTCCATTGGATGATGTCTATGGACAAGAAGGAGGAGTGAGGAAACACATCATAGGAGAAGCATTGAAATATAGGAAATTTTTTGAAAAGAGAAGGAAGTTCCATTTGCAAGTACATGAGATGTTGAATAATTCACACGAAGGATACAAGGCTAGACATGATCATCACAAAACTCACAAAACATTCAAGGTGGGAGATAGAGTATGGTTGTAGATGAATAAATAAATACTACAGGGTCCTAGTAAGAATATCAAGGCTCTATGGTGTGGTCCTTTTGAGGTATTGGATGAGGTGGGTGATAATGCCTACAAACTCAATCTACCCCCATATACATGCATTTACTCAGTAGTGAATGTGGAGAATCTAAAACTCTATGAGTCTTCCATGTTGGATCAAGAAACTGGGAAGCATATCCTATCTACCATAGAGGAAGTAGTGCCATAATCTTAGGAAGAGTTGTTAGAAGATATAGTTTTGCAGAAGAATTCCTTAACTACCGAACAAGGGTAGCATGACCTTTGGTAGATTGGGTTGAAAGGAAAACTTCCATGAAAGACAAAATGGTACTCCAAGGAGAAGGTAGAGGAAACATTTCCTCACCTCATTTAGTAAAAAAAATTCAAGACCCAAATCCTCCCTAAATGGGGAGGTATAATCTATATTATATCATTATATAATTTTTCATATATCTTGGTACTCTCTAGGTGGAAAAATTGGAGGAATTGGCTTGCAAGGACCATTTTAGTGGTAGGTCCCAATTTGAAAATTTTGGGGTCCGAAACCTTCCAAGACCATTTTTATACACCAAATGACACTTGTCATGGTCGAAAATTGGTGATCATGGCTCCAAGTCCATCTATGTTGTTCTACAGATTGATACCTTTCTAATGGAAAAAACATCACCTTAATTGTAATATCCCTAGGCCAAACCCAATTGTAAATGTAAATGCAAATGTACTTAAGCCAGTGAGCCGATTGATATCATTTTGTATGCACCTTTCATGGCATAGTGCATGCATGTACTGCACAGTAAAATGATGAAGTGTGCACATTCAAGGATACCACGTGCAGTAACTTAAGTGCACGCGATTTTGAGGCCATGGAGCCTTTGTGTATATGCTATGTTTTATAGGCTGATGAGCCAGTTATTATAAGATAGGATTCTTATGTTTTAATTAGGTTGGAGAGCCTAGATGTTAAAGGCCAGTGTGTCTATTTTGTACATGTATCATCATTAATATAAAATACATCGCTACGCGCAAACCGACCACGATAAAAGCGTATGGGGGACTAAACTCCACTAGTTAGGGAAAGGGTGGGGGCTAAGAGTTAAGTAAAAGGGCCTAAGCTAGGAAGCTTAAGCCAAAAAGGAATATAATATTGATATTTATTAAAGTATAAAGTATGGATAATTATTTTATCCTAAGTTCTAAAGTTGGGGACAAGTGGGCCAAAGTAGCTCCCAACATGACAAGTGTCAAGTTGGGGACATGCATACATATTGTTTGGACTTAGTTCACTTCCCATCATTCAATCATCCATTGAGACATAGGAGGGCCATTCACTCACACAGTCACCTATCCTCCATACATCTTGTCACTATACCTGAACTTGTATCCATAACCATACTTGTTTGTGTAGTTGGTTAGCTTAGGAGATGGACTGAAGAAGTATGTTATCAGGCCCAAGGGATATTGAAGAGGCGGGTTGTCAGGCCCGTGAGAAATTTCTCTCTGGTTGAGATAATTGTTGGGAATTGACTTCTTGAAGGTGTTAAACTACAGCTACAGTGCTCTAAGACTTCATGTCTTGCCTGTTGTTGAAGCCTGAAAATGAAGTGGGGCAGCCGAAGGACTGTTGAGCGGAGAAGGGGCACACTTCTTGGGGTGGGACAAGCATGTGGGGAATGAGGGATTGTAGGCTCTTAGTTGAGTGAGCACTTGTGACAGAGTCTTTCATGTTGTCTATGAATCATTAGCCTGGTTAGGAATCCCTTTACCCGGGTGGAGTTTAGTACCATCTCGGGAGTGATTCACTGTTGAGAGTGATAAACAGTGTGATCTAAGGTTGGGAGGTTCATGGAAGGTATGCACGTAGTTGGTGACATTACTACCAAGATAAGTGTCAATTGTGTGATAAATTTACATGTTGCATTGTCATTTACGTGTTTATTTTATGGGTTTATCCTATGTGTGTTTATAACTATCTTTATATTTATGGGTATTTCCTGTATATGCTACATGTACGTGTTTATTGTTATTTCAGTGTGAAACTGTACATTTAAAGATGTATTTGTATGTTTACGTTTTATATATATATATATTCCGCAAGAGTTTTGTGTGTATATATTTTAATTGCATGTAGTTCGAAAAATTTATGTGGCATAGCTCAGTTGGATGTTGGGTATGTTGCAGTATGTTTCGCAGAGATAATAAAAGAGTTCTCTGGCATAGCGTGGCCCAGCCTGGGTGGTCGAGGATGTTACAATATGGTATCAGAGCTTCAATTTTCAACACTGGGCCTAGATGGGCTAAACAAGTTGAGTTGAAGCAAAATTTCACAGAGGATTGATTTCCAAGTGGCCAAATTTCAAGTCACAGAGCATCCATGGTAAATTTTAGAAGCAACGACGCAGAATTGGGAAAAGTCCCAATTTATGTTGTTAAATTCATGAGGAAATGGAGAAATTCAGCCAAGTGGTGAGATATTAATGATTTATTATATGTTCCAGCAAATTCAGACCTGGAATTGGTCAAATTTGAAGTTACAGTGAAGCCATGACAGATGGAGCGAGATTAGTAAATAAAATTCTCAATTCGTGAATTGATTTTGGGTAAATTCATCCCAGAAATGTCAACCCACAATGATTTGTTGTTACAAAGGTTGAATTGATGTTATCGGGGTGAAATTGAACGAATTTCATAGTTGCAGAATGTCTATGGTAGAAATTGGGAAAAAGTTAGGAAAAAGCCTCAATTTATGCAACGGAATTCATGAGGAAATTGACGTGCATAAAAATGGGTGTGTGCAGGTGGGAGAACTAAAAATGCATGATGCGCAGTGAAAATCTTGTGATATGTAAAAATTGGGAACTGTGCGGAAAGATATTGGTGTGCGTGTGTGCGCGCTAAATTTTAGTGTCGCGTGGAAAAATGTTGATATGTGGGTGTGTGCGTTAAATTTAGCATTGTGCAGTGCGGATAGAGTGACACATGCATAATACTAGCACACGGTGTGCATACGCATGGTAAGGTGTGTGCAGTATGAACACACATAATAATGGTGTGCGTGGTGTACGCAGTATTGGCATAGCGCAGAGGAGTTTGGTTGGTGCACGCACAATATGGGTACATGTTGTCACGTGACAGTTTAATTAGTGGTGCGCGCAAAGTATTGGTGCGCAGTGGGGGCGTACTAAACTTTGGCATGGTGCAACGCGTATAGTGAAATGCACGCAGAATATCAATGAACGATACAAAAATTGTGCGCGACAAGTAATAGTGCAAGATCCAAAATTTTGCACGGTGGATATTGGCGCACAACACAAAAGGAGTGCGCGCAGGTTATTGGCACGACAGAGAAGTGATGCACAGTGGTTAAAGGTGCAAAGAGCATGAATTACCTTTTGGTATTGCTTCGTATGCTAAATATGGTGTACAGGTTGGAATTTATGCATGTGAAGTTGTTTGGAGGGTGAACAACAGCAGAAAACCAGCGATTTTCTGCGACGTTTTATATCATTTGAATGTCATCTTTTTGCAATGCGTTTTTGAGGGCCTCAACAACATTTTTAGCTACTCAAAAACCATGAGAAGAGAGTGTGCCAAGACACACTCTATCTTTATAGCTCAAATAAAAGAGCTCGAAGAGAGATTTCTAATGGTGTAAATCGTTCGTCAAACGGAGCTTTCATGAGAAAGTTACAGCACAAACAATGGAGGGTAAATTTTAAGACCCAACTGACTTCGAAGAGCCATAACTTTCTGCTCCGAAATCATATTGAGGTGCAGGAGCAAACAATGGAAATATATTGAACCATAGAATACATTCCCAAAGCTGAATTAAATTTGTGGGCATGTTAAAAATGTTTAATATGGAGAAGAAGGTATATGTAGCACTCTAAACAAAAAACACGAATTAGCCTAGAACTTCAGCAAGTTGTAACTAGCAACCCGAAACCCATAAAAAGGAAAAAATTGGGCAGAGTGTCCATAATATGTATATGAAGAAACCCAATGGATCTCCCACGAAAATTCCAATGGAGTTGGTGCAAAAATGCATATTTACCGCGCAGAGTTGCGCCAAGTTGAAGAATGAATAGAAAAATTAATGGGCAATTTTCAAATAACCATAAATTTATGTTCAAGACTCAGAATTGAGCATGGGAGCAGGAATTGGAAGGGTCTTGGATAGTAGAATATAAATATTCAACTAGAAAATTGATCTGGCCATTCAAATTTTCAGAAAATCAAAAGAAAGAATTCTGATACATATTATTGAACCAGAATGGTTCATATTTTTCATGAAATTGTTGAAATAGTTAGCCTGACAACGTTTTGTTGGTTGCACATTTTGCAGAGTTAACAAGATCTAGATCATATCAGAATCACCATAGAGTCCAAAGTAATGTAATATGCACAAGGAAATTACATCCAGGAAGATGAAATCAGAGGGATGGATGTCCATTTGGGCATTGAAGGAACAAACTCCAATGGACATGGAGAAGGAAGGGATGAAAATATAAATATGGTAGAGACCATTAAAAATTTGCAAAAGGATGTCCAAAGCCATAAAGATAATAATTAAAGGCTTATGACATCCAAGGAGAAGCAGGATGACTTCAACATGAATTTAATTCATAGCTTGAACATAATAGAAAATAAATTGGACAATGGGGAGTGGCTCAAGCAAATCAGGAAGTCACAGGTCTCCTGATGAGAAAATAACAAGAAGTGTTAGTAGACATCACCATCACTCCCTGAGGCATTCCAATAAGAGGGCACACAACATATCAATTCCATCCCCTGTCAGGAAGCATAAGAGGTCTGGGGTGGATGAGCTACGAGGAGAAATGAACAAAATCAAACCTCCTACATTTGATGGTGAGCACAAGAAGGATGAAGATGCAGAAACATGGTTGTTGGGCATGAGAAAGTATTTTCAATTGCATAATTATTCATCTCATGCAGAAGGAAGAATTTCCATCTATCAACTCAAGGGAAAGGCATCCATGTGGTGGGATCAGCTTGTGCAGGTGCAACACATTAAAGAGAAAAGTCTTACTTGGAGGGGATTCAAGAAGTATTTTGAGAAGAAATACTTGACTAAGAGATACTATGACAAGAAAATGAAAGAGTTATTTGAAATCAAGCTTGGGAGTATGTCCATAGATGAATATGAGAGAAGGTTTTTAGAACTGCTGAAGTATGTCTCTTTCATCAAGGATGAGACAGTAAAGATTCAAAAGTATTTGAGTGGATTGTCATCATTCATCAGTGAAAAAATATAGTATGATGATCCCAAGACATTGGAGGAGACCATAAGGTGAGCTAAATGCCTATATGGTCAGCCAAAAGCAAGGCCAACTTTCCAAAAATCTTGGGAAGACAAAAAGAAGTTCAATATAGATCAGAGGAAGAAGGGAGCTAAGCCACCAATCTTCATAAATAATACTCAGGGTCAACCAACTTCTAGAGAACCCAGAATGATGGAGATAGGGGGTCAAAGGCCAAGGCAAGCACCTACTCAATGTTGAGGTTGTAAAGGAGATCATATGTTTAGAGATTGTCCGCACAGAGGAGAAAAAGTGAGAACTGTTTACAATGTATAGCAAGATGAAATAGTGGAGGACATGGGCAGAAATGTACCAAGGATCTATGCAGCCCTGGACAACAAGAAAGAAGAGTATCAGTCACATATGATTGAAGTGGAAGGTATGATCAACAACCAAACCATTGTTATTTTAATTGATTCAGGATCTAGTCATAGTTATATAGATCCTAAGATGGTGGAAAATTTGAATTTGCCAAGAAGCAAGCATGGAAAATATTG
Organism: Picea engelmannii; assembly: GCA_009831015.1. Classification (NCBI taxonomy): domain Eukaryota; kingdom Viridiplantae; phylum Streptophyta; class Pinopsida; order Pinales; family Pinaceae; genus Picea; species Picea engelmannii. The sequence goes on from ML778673.1 coordinate 317,940, forward strand.
GTTGGTGCAGTTAGCTACCGGAGTCAAAAGAAAAGTTAATGAGATGGTTAAATCATGCCTTATGGACATGAATGGACTAAACACCAAGGCAGATTTGAACATCTTTCCTTTAGGTTCCTATGACTGTTTAATTGGTATGGATTGGTTGGACCATCATCATGCTATCCTAGACTGTCATAACAAGGAATTCACTTGCTTGGATGAGGAAAGGAACCTAAGGAAAGTCCAGGGAATTCCCAGGGCAGTAACTATCAAAGAAATTTCATCATTGCAGCTGATGAAATGTTATAGAAAAGGGTGTCAAATATTTGCAGCTCATATGGAAGAGACACTTAAAGATAAGGTGCCAAATTTGGAAGATTATGCAGTCCTAAAAGAGTTTGAAGATGTGTTCAAGGAGGTACCAGGACTACCCCCAAAGAAATATATTGATTTTTCTATAAATTTAATGCCTGGAGCAGCTCCATTGTCAAAGATTCCTTACATAATGAGTACACCAGAGCTAAAGGAGTTGCAAATGAAGCTTGAAGAAATTCTGAAGAAGGGGTATATATTCCCAAGTGTGTCACCTTGGGGTGCCCCAATCTTGTTCATGAAGAAGAAATATGGGACATTAAGATTGTGCATTGATTTCAAACAGTTGAATAAAGTGACTGTAAAGAACAAGTATCCTCTGCCAAGGATTGACGATCTCTTTGATCAATTGAAGGATGCAAATATATTTTCAAATATAGATCTCAGGTCAGGATACCATAAGGTAAGGATTAAAGAGGAATATATCAGCAAGACCGCCTTCAGGACAAGGTATGGTCATTATGAGTTCACAGTGGTGCCATTTGGGTTTTCAAATGTACCAATTGTTTTCATGTCCTTAATGAATGTTGTTTTCTGAGAATATTTAGACAAGTTTTTCATTGTATTTTTGGATGACATTCTTATATATTCTAAGTCAGAAGAAGAGCATGAGCATCATTTGAGAATGGTGTTGCAAATATTAAGGGAGCATCAGTTGTATGCCAAATTGAGCAAGTGCTCATTTTATCAGAAGTAAATTCATTATTTGGGTCATGTCATTTCAAACGATGGGATAGCAATGGATCCTGAGAAGATAGAAGCCATTAAAGAATGGTCAGCACCAAAGAATGTGATAGAGGTCAAATAATTCATGGGCCTTGCAGGCTACTATAGGATATTTATTGAAGGATTATCAAAGATTGCACACCTAATCACTTCCTTACAAAAGAAGGGTGTGAATTTTCAGTGGACATTGGATTGTGAAAAGAGTTTCTAACACTTGAAACAATTATTAACAAGTACTCCAATAATAAGGATTGCAGACCCAAATGAAGACTTCATTGTTTCAAAAAATGCATGTAAAGAAGGACTTGGCGGCGTCCTCAGTCAAAATGGGTTTGTTATATGTTATGAATCAAGGAAGTTGAAGGAGCATGAAAGACACTATGCCACTCATGATTTGGAGTTGGTAGCCATAGTGCATGCCTTGAGGAAATGGAGACACTAACTCATGGGGAAAAAGTTTGAACTGAGAACAGACCATAATGGTCTTAAATATTTATTTGATCATCCAACTCTAAATGCTAGGCAAAGCAGATGTTTAGAATTTCTAAGTGAATGTGACTTTGATATAAAGCATATCAAGGGGAAAGAGAAAAAAGTGGCAGATGCACTCAGCAGAAGAGTGCATAAAATGCATGCTACATCCATTAGCATGTACCAATCAGATTTGAAACCCAAAATTTTAGAGGCTGGAAAATTAGAATTGCAATACAAGGAATTAGAGGAAAAATTACAGCAAGGTAATTTGCAGCAGAAAATTGAAGAATACAAGCAAGATAATGATGAAATTTTCATGTACAGGGGAAGAATTTATGTACCAAATTCTAATGAATTGAAAAATATGATATTGAGAGAAATGCATAACGTGCCTTATGCTAGGCACCTAGGTTATCAGAAAACTATTGCAACTGTCAAGAGCCAATATTATTGGTCGGGAATGAAGAAAGAAGTTGTTGATTTTATTGCCAAATGTTTGGAATGTCAAAAGGTAAAAGTTGAGCATAGACACCCAACTGGTTTGCTAAAACCACTACCCATTCTTGAGTGGAAATGGGAAGTGGTAATAATGGATTTCATCACCAAGTTTCCCAGAACAAACAAGCAACATGATTCTATCATGTTAGTAGTGGATAAGCTTACTAAGGCTACCCATTTTATTCCAGTTAAGCTCACTCACAAGGAAGCCAACATTGTTGATGTTTATATGAGGGAAATTACTAGATTACATGTCATACCCAAGACAATTGTGTCTGACAGAGATCCAAAATTTACCTCAAATTTTTGGAAAGGATTATTTAATTCTTTTGGAACAAATTTGAATTTTAGTACAGCTTATCATCTAGAATCAAATGGACAAATAGAGAGGGTGAATCAAGTTATTGAAAATATGTTGAGGATGTATGTGATGGATAAACCATAAAAATGGGAATACTACCTACACTTGGTAGAGTTTTCTTATAACAATGGGTACCAAACATCTCTAAAGATGAGCCAATTTGAGGCACTTTATGGAAGAAAGTACAACACACTAGTAAGTTGGGATAACCCAGCAGATAGAGCAGTGGTTGGGCCAGATTTGCTCAGGGAAATGGAGGAGCAAATGATAAAAATAAAAATAAAAATTAAAGGCTGCCCAAGATAGGCATAAAAGATATGTTGATAAGGGCAGAACTCACATGGAATTTAAAGTTGGAGACCATGTATTTCTGAAAGTGAAAGCCAACAAAAGTTCCTTGAAGTTGGGAAATTGTTCAAAGTTGGCAGCTCGTTATTGTGGGCCATTTGAAATCCTAGAGAGGATTGGTCCAGTAGCTTATATGATTGCATTACATGCATCTATGTCTGTTCATAATGTATTCCATGTATCATTGCTCAAGAAATATATACCTGATGCTAATCATGTTATTGATTGGAATATGATTCAGGTGGAGCAAGAATGTGCTTTTCAAGTGCATCTGATACGCATTCTAGACTGGAAAATCAAACAGCTCTGGAATCGAGCCATAGGGATTGTAAAGGTCCAATGGACTTGGTACAGTCCTGAGGACGCTACTTGGGAGCATGAGGATGCAATGCGAGCAGAATACCCGCATCTTTTTTAGGATGTTTAAAAATTTTGTGTATATGTGTACATGATGCACTAAGGATAGTGCATAAATAAGGGGAGGGAATTGTAATATCCCTAGGCCAAACCCAATTGTAAATGTAAATGTAAATGTAAATGTAAATGTAAATGTAAATGCAAATGTACTTAAGTTGGTGATTTGATTGATATCATTTTGTATGCACCTTTCATGGCATAGTGCATGAAATATCCTTGATCCGGCTGATCAAGATATTCGCTACTGTTCTAATGCTCTGGTGTGCAGATCTGATACACTGGGGGTTTCTGGATGCATTTTAGTCATGTATGTGAGATGTTCTTCGGTTATTGTGGTTGCATGTTGGTTATTGCAGGTGAATGTGGGTTATTACATGTGCATGTTGCATATTTAGTGTTTAACAATCATAAAAGGATGCATGCAAGAGTATAGAATGTCAACTGCTCAATATCATGAATAATAATGGTTCAAGCATGGAAATACAATAGCCTACTGGAAAAATAGAATCTAGACGTCAGTCAGATCTCCTGGATCTGTACTGGAATACAATCAAATAACAAAAATACCTGTGATTATATCTTTCCCGACCTAATTCTTTGTTGACATCACTTAACCTAGGCGCCTTTCCTCCTAAGTGATTTATTTGTCAATTAAGTCCCCCCCTTATCACCTTTTCATTCTAATTCTCCGTTGACTTAGGCTTAAGTGACTTTTCCTAAGTATTTTGGCTTAATTCATCGTTTAGCCTTAATTCCTCTTTATTTCTCCATCTGGTTCCCTGTTTGTGTCTGACTATAGTCTACAGGAACATATAGACTACTAAGTCACTCCCTGCTGGCCTAATCTTGGGGATGGGACATCACAGTCCTCCCTTCCCGAGATTGCTTATCCTCAAGCAACATCAATCCTGGGTGCTGCAGAATATGCTCTCCCTCCCATGTGGCATCCTCCACTGGAAGACCCCTCCATCTAACCAAGCACTCTCTGATGATCCTGCTCCTCAATATGTGTTCTCTCTGCTCTAGTACCTCCGCTGGCACTAGTTCCAACTGTCCCTCCTCATCCAAGGGTGGCAACTCCTGTGAAATGTTAATCTGCTATCCCACCACCTTTTTAAGGCAAGAGACGTGAAAGACGTTATGAATCTTGCTACCCTCTAGTATCTCTAGATTATATGCCACCTCACCTATCCTTTTGATGACTCTGTATGGCCAATAGAACTTTGGCTTCAGTTTCTCTGCTCCGCTCCTCTTTAAGGAAGACTGTCGGTATGGCTGTAATCACAGGAAAACCAAGTCTCCTACCTCAAAACTGTGCTCAACTCTGTGTCGATCTGCATATATCTTCTGCTGATTCTGAGCTGACTGCAAGTTCTCCTTTGTTGATTGCAGGATCCTTTGACTCTCCTCCACCCAATCCTTGGCCCCCGGGACCCTGTTGTCCCCAAATACAGTATCTATAAAGGAGGGTGCATCATATCCATACAATGCCCTGAATGGTGACATCCCGATGGACATATGGTAAGTTGTGTTGTAGCAATACTCACCCATATGTAACCATCTCACCCAAGTGCGTTGTTGTCCCCCCACATAGTTCCTCGGATACCCTTCCACCCATTTGTTGATGATCTCTGTCTGCCCATCTGTCTATGGCTGGTAGCTGGTACTCGTAGCTAACTCTGTGCCTATCAATCTGAAAAGCTCCTGCCAAAATGCGTTGATGAAGCATCCATCCCTATCACTGACTATCTGCCTAGGTAACCCGTGCAACCGGAATACCTCCCTGAAGAACAACTCTGCTACATGTATGGCCTTCTAGTCTGTGGGTATGGCGAAGAAATGTGCGAACTTGGTTAGTTCGTCGACCACTACAAATATACAGTCCCGTCCCTGCACTCTAGGGAGGCCTGTAATGAAATCCATGGAAATGCTCTCCCATTTCTTCTCTGGAATGGGTAGAGGCTGAAGTAACCCTGCGGGATGTGTCTTCTCGGACTTGTTCTGCTAACAAGTCATGCACTCTCGTATGTGTTTCATCATGTCATCCTTGAGACCCTTCCATGAGAATCTCTCTCTGATCTGCCTATAAGTTTTGAAGTATCCCTGATGCCCTGTTGTTGGTGAATCATGACACACCTTCAGAATCTTCCCTTTCAGGGTGGATTCTGGAACCAAGTAGATCTGGTTCTTGTATAAAATGACGTCATCAAGAACTCGGAACCTATCATCAATCACTTGCCCGTCCATCACCTCACAAGCAAATTTTTTTTTGGAGTATTCCACCAACAAATGAGCTTTCCAATCTGTATAGATATCCATCATCGAACATCCTGCTGGTCTCCTGGACAATGCATCCGCCACAACATTCCTTTTTCCCTTGACATACTCAATATCAAAGTCGAATGCTTGGATCTTTGAGACCCACTTCTTCTGCCTCTCGCTGAGGTCTTTCTGGTCAAGGAAATACTTGAGACTATTATGATCAGTCTTCACTACAAACCTGTTGCCAACCAGATACTGCCTGAATTTGGTTAAAGCATGCATGATTGCTAGCATCTCCTTGTCATAAATAGAATAGAGTCTCTCTGACTCGTCGAGCTTCTTGCTCTCAAACACAATGGGGTGGCCCCCCTGCATCAATACTGCTCCAATTCCCACCCCTGATGCGTCGCACTCTAAGACGAATGGCTGAGAAAAGTCTAGGAGGGCTAGAACAAGGCATGTGCTCATAACCTCCTTCATTTTGTTGAAGGTATTTTGTGAATCCTCTATCCAATGAAAAGCACCCTTCTTTGTCAAGTCTGTGAGTGGTGCTCCCAACTGTGAAAAACCCTTGACAAACCGCCTATAGTAACTGCATAACCCAAAGAATCCTCTCAGCTCCATGAGATTCTTGGGCATTGGCCAATCCACAATGGCTCTGATCTTTTCCTCGTGAACCTGTACTCCCTGCCCACTGATGATATGCCCTAAGTACAGTATTTCCCTCATGCCAAATTCACATTTATATTCCTTGGCATATAAAGACTGGGTCTTCATAGTATCCAAAACCTTCTCCAAATGTGCTAAATGCTCATCCCATGTCTTGTTGTAGATCAATATATCGTCGAAGAATACCATAAGGTACTTCCTCAACTGTCCTCTAAAGATATGGTTCATGCAAGATTGGAAAGTGGTTGGTGCGTTGGTCAGTCCAAATGGCATGACCAAGAACTCAAAATGTCTGAAATGGCATCGAAATGTTGTCTTCTCAATATCCTGCTCCCTGATGATGATCTGATGGTATCCTGAACGTAGATCAATCTTGCTGAAGAAGACTGCCCCATGCAACTCATCCATCAACTCATCTATGCGTGGAATAGGGTAACGATTCTTGATCGTTTTCTTGTTGATATCTCTGTAATCGATGCACATCCGTAATGTTCCATCCTTCTTCAGTAGTAGTACTACTGAAGATGCAAAAGGACTCCTGCTGGGCCTAAAGTGTCCCATAGTGAGCAATTCTTTGATTGCTTTCTCAATTTCTTCCTTAAATTTCTTGGGGTGTCTATAGGGTGTTGTAATCACCGGTGTGGCCCCTGCCTCTAACTCAATCATGTGCTCAAAACCTCTGTCTGGTGGTCTCCCTGGTGGTATCGACCCAAATACTGGCTCATAACGTCCCAGAAGCTCTCTGATCTGTGGATGGTACTGCTCCCTAC
>ML778673.1:333124-365573 GCA_009831015.1 Picea engelmannii
AAAGTAAGAGAAAATGACAAAAAATAAAAATAAAAACAATTATGACCCAAAAAAAAATTTAAAAGTTGAAAAGAAAACAAAACAAAATTAAAAACATATAAAAACAAAAACAAAATAAATAAATAAACCTAAAAAAAAAAACTTTAAAAAACCTTTAAATTAAAATTATGTAAAAAACTTAAAATAATAAAATTTAAATGAAAAAAAACTTTATAAAAATTAAAATCTTTATATTAAATAGTTACATATAATATGTATCTAACTTTAAAAAACCTTTAAATTACAAAAAAAAAGATTAAAATTATGTAAAAAACTTAAAATAATAAAATTAAAATGAAAAAAACTTTATAAAAATTAAAATCTTTATATTAAATAGTTACATATAATCTCTCTCTCTCTCTCTCTCTCTCTCTCTCTCTCTCTCTCTATATATATATATATATATATATATATATATATATATAAACTAAAGGTGTTCACAGGACTTGGGCCAAGTCTGAGGGGTTGGGGTGATGCTTGACATCACTCCAATCCCCTCGCGGGCCTAGTCCAAGTCGCGTGGGGCGCCTAAGCGCCCTGAGACAGGTTCGCGGGGGGCTTGGGTGAAGCTCCCCTTATATAGTTGCATATATATGCAACTATATGTATATATATATATAGTTGCATATATTGCAACTAAAGGCATCCATGCAAGCTGGGCCAGGCGCACTTATATATATATATATATATATATAGTTTACATATTATATTATATGTAACTATATAATATAAAGATTTTGATTTTATTTGCATAGGGATTTGTTGTCAAGGTCACAATTTCAATTAGGTCGTAATTAGCTACAATTTTAACATTTAGAAAATTTATTTTGCTATAGGTAGCGTCTCGTTTTATTTTGGTGTTGATTTCAAGGTTTTTCTAAGAAATTGTTTTATGTTTTAAGGCTATGCTTGAAAAAAGTTGTAATTTTGACCCAGTTATAAAAAAGTGGTGCTACATGTAGCATCACTTTTTGATTTGGGGGTTGAGTTTAAAGTTTTTTGAGAAACCATTTGATCATTTAAGCTCATGCTTGAAAAATTTGTAATTTTGACCCGGTTACAAAAAATGGTGCTATCGGTAGTGTTACATATCAAAATTAATACTCAACTTATCCCAAGGATCTCTTAAGTGATTAGTCCTCTCCAAGCCTATATAAGGAGGCCTCTTCATGGTGAAAGAGAAGACATTGTAAAGCATCAAACTTATGATCTCATAAGGGAGATATCATTGAAGCATCATCATTATGTGTGTGGATTATTTGAGCAAGGGTATGGACAAAGAGAGCTTGGTGAAGTTGTTGCACCTACATCCATGGCAAGCATCTCACTTTGTTTTCATTAATATAAATCTATGCTTGGCCTATTTCCTTTAAAGTTTGTGTATGTTTCATGAACTTGTTTCTGTTATAGATCCATTATGAAGCTAATCATGGTAGAGTAGGAAGTATGTTTCGTTGTTGATGCTCATTGTATTGCAGGACCTTCTGAAGAACTTGGAGATCAAGATCAGCCTGGATCGAGCAAGGACAAACGTCGGTAAAGGTATTTACCTTTCTTTCTTATTCTTCCTTGAATAGTTTAGCTTCATGAAAAGGAATGTCAGTGCCCACATTAGCACCTTTCTGTCTTGGTTATAGGGGTCTAGTATCCAAGAGAAAATCCACTTGTCCGCAGGGGGATTCTCCTGTAACGAGTAGCACCACTTTTTGATTTGGGGGTTGATTTTCATGTTTTTTATGCAAAAATATGGGTTTTAAGGGCTAGAGTTCTCGTTTTGAGGTCACAGTTCTCATTAAGTTGGTAACTTTGTTGAATATATCCAAAAAGGGAAAATGACATATCTCATAAACTACCTAAGACGTTATATTGCCTATATACGTAGGGACATCCTATACCACATGATCTAATGGTGATCATACTTACAATGAGTTATATCATCTATTCAAAGATGGGAGTGGTTTTCCCAATGAAGATGAGGAATTGAATGTAAGATCTTAGAATGAGAACAAGGGATTGTGCAAATTTTGAACAAGTCCTATATACACAATGCTACACCCAAAGTTTGTATTTTACCATGCACATAAATGATCCGATATTAAATACAACACACATATGTCAATATTAGACAAATATTAGATAAACAAGGAAAATTAATCAACTCTTTTTCATATACTAACTTTGAATATTATTACAAAATGTGAAGGTTGATATTTATTTTACCAATGATTTGTTAAGAGTATTCATCAACCCTCATAACTCTTATGAAATTCTTGTAGGATGGTATGAAGAGGGAAGAATATTTTAAGGCACTTGGTGTTGGAATACTGAGAGGGGGGGGTGAATCAGTATGAGCACTTTTACCACTTTTAACCACAATATATAAACTTCAACTTTATCAGTAGTGTATCATCAATGTATCATCTATGATTGCATTCAATATATCATGAGAATATAAACATAAGAAACATCACATCAAATATAGAGTACGCCAGAATTTACGTGGAAACCCAAATGGGAGAAAACCAAAAACAAATTCTTAAATATATTGTCAAGAATACATTCGTTGGAAACACCAACTTCCCAATTCTCTAGCTACAACTGGAAGGAGACCCCAAACCCCTATTTACAGGCTCTAACTTGAAGGAAGATACAACTCCCTGATTTACCAGGTACAACTCGAAGGAGGCTCCAACCCCCTAGTTTACAGATCCAACCTGAAGGAAGATCTAACTCCCTCACTTCTCTGGCTCCAACCAGAATGAGGCTACAGACCCCTTTCCTTTCCCTATCTTGTCACCCTGAAATATAACTGTAGACCAAACTGTCACTACCACAATCACTGCCACTATCAACTTGCCACTATCAACCTATCACTATATCCAACCTATCATTCTCCAACATGTCACTATATCCAACATATCATTGTATCCAACCTATCACATCAATATGTCATTTTCATATCATCAACATGTCACCACCGTTGATACTCGACATCAACAAAACTAGATCCACGATCACCAAGAACACCTCTCAACAAGATGCTCAAACATCACCAAACCATGCCTCTAGTCATGTGTCAAATGTGTACTAAGCATGTACCAAGGTCACCAATGTACCATACAATATGTGTGTCTCAACCATCTACCAAATCATATACCAAGGTCACCAATGTACCATATAATATGTGTGTCTCAACCATGTACCAAAGCATGTACCAATTCATCAAAATGTACCATACCAAGCATCAACTATGTACCACAACATGTACCATAACAAGTGCAACAACCATGCACCAAAACCTGTACCATGTGCATCAACCATGTACATCAACACCATACCATGTACCAATCTTGTATCAATCAAATGTGTGCTATACCATGTGCCAACACCACACCATGTATCAACAATGTATCTCAACCATATACCATATCACTGATGATATGTCTCAATCATGCCATACACCATGTACCACAAGATATACCAAGCAAGCAGTATCATTGGTGTACCTCAACCAAGTACTAAAATCACCAAGAGATGTATATCATACACGTGCTACCATATACCTTAAACAACATGCCAATCATCCATAGACCATGTACTTCAAACATGTTCCATATCACTCGTGATATGCCTTAAACAATTATCATAACCATGTGCCAATATATCGAAGATATGCACCAACAATGAACCTCAATAAATATACCTCAACCACCATGTATCATATATCCAAGATATGCCTCAAGGAATATATCAGATGTCATGTCTCAAGCATGTTCCACAATATCACCAAGATATAACCTCATAACACTTAGAATAATTTACCTTTACATTTGTAACTCACCTGGCGCCTCTGATCCTGATACACAGACCTGTAGCTTTACTCTCGTCCTCAACAACCTAGCAGTAGCATATTTTCCCTCTTTTTTCTTTTCCTCACTGAGCTAAGACTTTTGTCTAGCAGGGCCTCGTGTGACAAGCCCTAGACAACCCACGAGGGTGCCTCCAGTGACACCCTCAAGCTAACCCGCAAGGGCCTGCTTAATTATGGTTATAGAAAAACCCTCTCTCTTCGCAGCTCTGAAACTTTCGCTCTTCTATCGCACTTTCTCTGTTGCCTCAGACTCAACCTCATATTTGCCAATAGACCAAAATATTCATAAGATAGATATTCAATGAATGTGTGTATATCCTTATGAGAGACTCCTTGAGGTGTATTTATACTTCTACCGAGTAACTTCTCTCCTTAATTTTAGGGATTCTTGAACTTTCTTATTACAACCACTTTACCCTTTCATTAATGACATGTAACCAATTAGAGGTTTCTTAAACATTCTTCAGGGATTCCAATTTCAAGAGAGAATATCTCCCTAACTATGAGGAACCACGTGGCATATCACCTACCGTTGGAAATGGCACGACGAGGACTATCCATCTATGATTATGTTACCTGCAATTACATTTTCCTTCATGTCCTTGTTCCTTGATCAACTTTGGGTTCCATAACCACGCCTTCAGGGCTTCGTGTATACTTCATCAAATTCACCTATCACATCTATTGACATCAACCATTCTTTTTGACATCAATGACAACTTACTCACCATCAATCTCAATAACAACTCTAGGGTATATTGAATGCTCTAAGGGTTGACATCAATGACAACCAATTGTCCAAACCGACTGTCCAATACATGGTAGTAAGAATTTTCTTACCAACTATTTCTAATCAGGATATCTATGCCTCACTTAGTTGATAAATAGGTTAGAATGTGAAAATGATTCAAGTCATATGAAATTTTCTTGGGTACCTATGATTCATGAGATAATTGAAAGATGAAATATTTGTAATTGGATAACCATTTTATCTAATTCATTGATAGAAGCGGTATGAAGGGCTAAGTCTAATACACTAGCAGGGCCCCCATAATTATATATGTCCTCTTATTTGTTAGATGCAGTGTATGACTTTAATTCTTGGATAGGAATAAGATGTCATTGGTTTCATGAACAACAACTTGTTCATGTTTAGTCTATTTTCTATTTCTGTTGTATGAACTCATCTTAGGTGTGCCCTTCCCAAGGATATCACCAAAAGTAGTTGAAGTATTGAAGAATATTGGAGACTAGTACCTTGATGAACATTCCATTTATATTAGAATCTATGGAGCAACTTAGACACCACAAATAATTCATGCATATGTGCCTAAGGAGATAAGCTACCAAACAACTTTGCATGGTTTTAATTCTTTCCTAACCAAGCAGCAGAAGAATTTGTGCCCCACTTGTTCAATGTACATAGGCATGTATAGGATGAGTGACTTTACTTGGGAAATAATAGAAGGGGAAAATATGTAAAATAATTGATTCCCCTTAGAAAATCATAGGTAAAAAATGAATATTTATTTCCCCTACAAGAACGAAAACAATAAAGCAAAAGCACCCAAAATGGGAGCATTCACCATTGAATAAGCATTGAATAGACTTCTTATTCAAGCAAAGAAAAGGAATAGAAGAAAAAATAAGAAGTCAAAATGGTAGTTATTGAAAGATTGGTTCTCCAAGAAAAGAGGAAAGAACAAGAGAAGAGAAACATAGAAGATTTAGAAAAGGATAAGGTTGAAGCAAAGGCAAAGAATAAAGTAGAAGTATAAGAAATTTTTTATAAAAAGGAATAATTTGATCAAAAGAAGGTGTTGACGCCAATGCTAAGGTTGAAGTTGAAGTGAAAAAGAATAAAAAAGTAAAAGATAAGGAAATAAAGGAATATGAATCCAAACAAAACGTTGAAATAGAATCCAAAAGAAATCAAGATCTAGATATTGAGAAATTAAACAAGAATGTTAAAACTAAAGCCTAGGATGAAGTTGAAGTAGAAAAAAATAAGAGAGAAAATGTAACACCCTGTTTCCCCCAATCTGTAAAAATAACTATACTGGTCAAGAACTATGGCAAACTCAAAAAAAAATATGTGAATGTGTGATGTGAATGGACCTTGTGGAAAAGGTCGATGAATGTAAATAATAATATAAATATATATATATGTGTGTGTTGCAGGAATGTTGAGAGGGGAAGGTGCTGAAAAAGAGACCACGATGGCTGAAGAAAGGTGGTGGAAGGCACCTGGAAAGGTGGCGTTAACTTCCACCGAAACCAATACCGTATTTGGACTTCACTGGCCCGGAGAACCAAGAGTGGCTCGCTGGCCCTGAATTAAATGACTCGCCAGGTTGGTAGGTAAAGGGCTCCTAATGAGTAATGAGGGATGGGGGTGAACCACCCATCCGTAGAGTCCTCAAACCTGACCACCGCGAGGAAGATCGTGCCACACGCAACATCGCCGAAAGGAGAAAAACCAGGAAGAGTGTGGGATGAGGGGGCAAACGCGAGGGAAGGAAGAGAGAGAACTCTGGAAAAACACAGAGTGAGTGACAGCGGAGAAGAAGGAGAGTAACCTTCGTTCTCGGTCACTGATAAACTAAGACGCAGTCTCGCAGCATCGTGGTCTCAGCTCAGGGGTGGCTAGTGGTAAATCTGTTGGGAGTCGTTGAGCCTACGGTTGGGTGGAAATGAGCACCCCTCTCAGCAGTTGCAATCACACTTGGTGTTATTTCTAATAAGTGTTTTATATCTTGTATCTTGAAGTTTATATCCTGATATATATGTTCATAGTATGTGCAATTTATGAATGGTTTGAGCATAAGACTGTTTGTGTGGTGTTTTGACCAGAAATGGTGGTTGCATGCTTATAATGGAAATACCACGTATGGCTTATGTTTTACGAATTGCTATTTATATGCTTACCAATCTAACTCAGACTTCAAGTGTGCTCTCAGGAGATTGTTCCTGTATTTTTCCTACCAAATGCCTTGGATAGATTTCCTCTTGAAGGCATCCTTTTGAGACCACTCTCTTACCTTAGAGAAGACCTTCCAGTGTGGTCTTCAAAACCTGGTGTAAATTACCTGAGGACCCGAAGAAGGATGTTAGAGGTTAAGTCTCAAAACCTTGTATGAGGGAGAATGGTCCTCGTAGACCTCAACATTTCGGCGTTTCGGCACCCGGAGTATCTAGGTGCGAGTTTTCTTGCACTCGCGAGTCCCAAAACCCCGACCTGCGAAATCCTGAAACGAGAGCATGTGGATAAGAATCGATTGACGGACGATATCCCCTCGGAAGATATGCGGTCATTCACGACCATTAGATTGGAGGAATAAATGAAGGTGTTAAATGCCTTAACCCCCTTTTTTTTCCCTTTGTCTTCGCGAGTAGCGAAGAAATCGGGACCGTAGATCCCCAAGGTCCGTGGGAGTATCCGGACCATTGATTTTTCCATGTCCAGGGAGCGGCGGGAGAGTGCACAGCGTGGGACAGGTCTGAGCCATCAGACCTTAGTCTGAACACCCGTCAGCCGTTATATCTGACAGGAGATGCACGGGGGTTAAACCTTCATGAGTAGCAAAAGTGAAAAGTCCCAAAGGAATTGGTATCGAGATCTCGGCATTAGGGAGTTCAGGGGTCCTGAGGACGAAGGTCTGGACACTCGACATCAGAAGTTCTGAATTTGCAAAAGGATCAGAGTCGTCTGTCTGTGGAAGGACGTGTGTCGCAAGATCATCCACTTCGGAGACTCGAGCATCGAGACTCACAGAGGTGAGCATCTAGACTTTGCGAGTGGCGAAGTCGCGAGAAGATCAGAACCATCCATCTGTGGAGGATAGGTGGTAGAGATCGAGGGATCTCGCGAACTCGGAGGTTCACAAGGTGAGATCCCAGGAGTTGGGTTCTCCCAGTCGCGAGTGGAAAAATCGTGAGGAGCAAGGATCACTGTTGGATCTAGGTCACGGGAGGACCGTTGGATCAGAGCCTCATCGCGCGTATCACGCATTCGGAGGTTCGGAGTTTGAGAGGACCTCTTCTCGACATCAGAATTCATGAAATCTTGATCACCGAAACCCTGAAATGGTGTGAGGTGTGAATGAGGTTAAGGAAATCCGAGATTTGATCGTGATCATTGATCATCCAGAAAAGATCACGACCGTTGATCTTGGCAGAAGGTTGTCGCCGTCCATCGGAGGGACACGTAGATGTCGATCGATGTTTCGGTATCCGGGAAACCAGAGGGTGAGAAAACCTTGCCCACGTAAATCATGAAATCCTGATACGCGCTATAGTGGAGAGGAGAAGTCCCGAAAGAATCTGGACTGTCCATCAGAGGAGACGCGTGGTGAGCTGTCAGAGTTTCGAGAAAAGTCCCGAAATCCCGTGGACCGTTGGATCCACCCTCTTAAGAGTCGTCGATCTCTTACACGAAATTTCCATAATAGGATTAGGAGATTTGAATGACAAGGAGTCTTGGAATCGTTGCATTTCGAACTCCCGAGTACCGAGACCCCGAAAGGATCCATACCGTTGGATCAGGGGAGGCTTACGTCCGTTGATCTCCCTTTGGAGGGAAACTTTGGAGACCTCGGAACTTTCGGGGATTTGAATGGGGAAAGGTAGAAGTCATACATAACAATTCCCCGAACCGTGAAAAGTCGATAAGCACTTGGTTGGCTTAAACGCGTGGACCCGGAGCAGGGTCACGTGGACAAGACCCCAAGCGGGAATCTTGCCACTTGCTAGCCCTATCAGGGTTCAGCATTTCACTGTTTTGAGCTTCGGGGTTTGCAGATTCGAAAGACTCGACGTTCTGGTAGCACTGAGTCACGAAGTGAGAAAAGATGTCGTACTTGTTCGGCTCGTAGTCGTGACCCACGATCACATGGAGGTGGACATATGAGGAACTAGTTGACGCTAGGCCCCCGTAAGTATCTCGGGAATTCTGATCCTCGAGTAATCGATGAAAAATTTATTATTCCAGAGTGGGTTTGTGACAAATTAGTATCAGAGCATGGTTACAACACTCGGCTTGCTTGGGCTCATGAACGAGTTGCGTAGAAGCTCCGTTCGGAACACTCTCAAAAAAAAAAAAAAAGAGTAACCCCCTGTCTTAACCTCCCTAATTAAAAGACGAAGTTGAGAATGAAAAATCCCTATTGTGTGTGTGTACATGTGAAAATATGAATTATGTACTGGTTATAAATAAATATAAATATCAACTAACAACTAGTGTTTTTCCTTTTGCACACAAGCGGAAGATCAACCACGAGAAATTATCAATGCATAGTATGGTGACTCACCATGAAGTGGGAGAAGGCTCCCACAATAGAGACGAAGAGTCTGATGAAAGAAGGGCAGCAAGGACCCCTCCAGGTCTAGCCGAGACTGTGAGGAGCCTCATGGTCGAATTACAAAGTTGTAAGGCCGACAATGAAAGGATGATGAAAGAGCAAGAAAAACAAACAGAAATTAACGCAGTTTTACTGCAGAGTTTATCCGATCTACAAAGACAAATGAAACATGAACCTGAAACTCAGAGACATGGTCATATCAGTGGTCACACTGAGAGGAGAACCTCGAAAAAGGTCTGCCCCAGAGGTAAAGGACATGCGTCGGATGATTCCTCTGAGAAGGAAGCTGGCGATTTAGAGGGCTCTTCTAGTAGCAGAACCAATTCCTATCCCCAAAGGAAAGAGAAGAAGCAAAAGTCTTCCAAAGGTCGTAAATTCGAAGAATTCAGAAAATCCAAACCACCCTCCTTCGACGGTCAAATAAAGAAGGGAGAGGAAGCATAGGCCTGGCTACTTCGACTAAAGAAGTATTTCAGAGTCCATGACTTTTCAGAAAATATGAAGGCCCGAGTGGCCACCTTCAACTTGAACAGAAAGGCTTCCATTTGGTGGGACGACCTTAAGAATGTGAAAGGGGTTCGCAAAGAGGACCTGTCATGGGAACGGTTTGAGAAATACTTCTAAAAGAAGTATCTGTCAGAAAAATATTTCGACGAAAAGACTAAAGAGTTTTATGAACTCAAACTGGGACAACTCACTATAGAAGAATATGTCAACAAATTCCTTGATTTGTTGAGGTATGTACCCTATATCAAGGCGGAAAAGGCAAGGTGCAATGCTTCATCAGTGGACTACCTAAGGACTATCGGAATAGAATTGAATTTGATGAGCCAAAGACTCTAGAAGGCACTATTCAAAAGGCAACCTATTGTCATGAACAGTTTGGGCATCGAGCAGAACCTCGCGAAGAATGGAAACAGAAGAATAGTTCAATATTTCATAAAAGGGGAATTAAATCCCCAAGATTTAAGAACTATAAGAAGAACCCAAGAATGGGCTTCCCAGCCTAGAGTATGCACCAGTAGAATTTTCCCTCCTTGAGTGGAAATAAAACTTCTGGACCCATATCAGTGAAGATTGATAACCCAAAGAGAGAACCTTTGAAATGTTGGGGTTGCGGGGAAGATCATCTATTGAGAGACTGTCAACACCGACAAAAGAATAGTCAAAGGATTTATAACATCCAAGAAGCTAATACCGTCAATGATGTGGCCAGGAGTGAGCCACAAATTTATGCAGCCTTGGATAATAACCAAGCCGACCACCAAGCTTCAGTAGTGGAAATAGAAGGTATGATTTCCAACCATCTAATGTCTGTTTTAATTGACCCTGGTTCAAATTTGAGTTATATAGCCCCTAAAGTTGTTGATAAGTGTAAACTACAGCCACAAAAACATACCAAGCCATGGTTGGTACAGTTAGCCATTGGCACCAAAAGAAGGGTAGCAAAGGTTATACCAGCCTGCCAATTGATGTTGGGTAGATTCCCCACCCAAACAACCCTTAACTTATTACCCCTGGGATCGTATGATCTGCTGATTGGTATGGAATGGCTAGCCGCAAATAAATCCAGATTGGATTGTTACCACAAAACCTTAGAATGTGTAAGTAAAGAAGGGAAAAATATAACCCTTCAAGGGATCCGAAAACCTATCTCGGTGAGACAAATATCAGCTCTGCAAATGAGAAAGTATTTCCGAAAGGGATGTCCCCTATATGCAATACAGGTGTTGAAAACAATCGAAGGTGACAAACCAAGCTTGGATGATCACCCTATCCTGAGAGAATACAGAGATGTGTTTCCGGAAGAGGTATCGGGTTTACCTCCAAAAAGGGACATAGACTTCTCGATAGAACTTGCACCGGGAGCAGTGTCGGTGTCTAGGACACCCTACCGGATGAGCACACCCGAGTTAGTTGAACTCAAGTTGCAGTTAAAAGAAATGATGGATAAGGGCTATATTCAGCCTAGCGTGTCTCCATGGGGAGCACCAGTCTTGTTCGTGAAAAAGAAGGACGGTACCCTTAGACTGTGTATAGATTATGGGAAACTCAATAAGATAACTATAAAGAACAAATACCCTTGCCCAGGATCGATGACCTGTTCGATCAATTGGGGGGTGCGTCTATTTTCTCAAAGATTGATTTCAGGTCGGGATACCATCAAGTCTGAATCAAGGGTGAAGACATCCATAAAATTGCCTTCCGAACGAGGTATGGTCACTATGATTTTGTGGTGGTGACATTTGGGTTGACCAATGCCCCTGCCACTTTTATGTGCTTGATGAACAATGTACTTAGCAAATTCCTAGACAAATTTGTGCTTGTTTTTATTGACGATATATTAATTTACTCCAAGAACAGAAAAGAGCATGAAGAGCATCTTAGACTTGTGTTGCAAGTGCTAAGAGAACATCATCTCTATGCCAAATTCAGCAAATGTGAATTCTTCCATAAGCAAATACATTACTTAGGCCATGTTCTCTCCGAAGAAGGAGTAGCGGTAGACCCTGACAAAATCAGGTCTATTATGGAATGGCCTACCCCAAAGGATGTTTCGGATGTCAGATCCTTTATGGGATTAGCAGGATACTATAGGAGATTTATAAAAGTATTATCCAATATTGGTTGTCCAATCACTGCCCTCTAGAAGAAGGGAACAAAATTCATGTGGACACAGAAGTGTGAAGAAAGATTTCAAACCCTGAAACATCTACTGACCCATGCACTCGTGTTGAAGATCGCCAATCCAGAAGCTGACTTCTTCGTGTGCACAGATGCCTGTAAGGAAGGGATCGGAGGAGTCCTTATGTAGGAAGGAAGTGTGATCTGCTATGAATCCTGAAATTTGAATGAGCATGAAGTCAATTATGTGACCCATGATCTAGAACTGGCTGCCATAGTGCATGCCTTGAAAATGTGGAGGCATTACCTCCTAGGAAGAAAGTTTGTGCTTATGACAGATCACTGTGGATTGCGATACCTATTTGATCAACCAAATCTCAATGCTAGACAAGCTAGGTGGATGGCCCTCCTTAGCGAGTTTGATTTCGAAATCATACACATTAAAGGAAAGGAAAATAGGGTGGTCGATTCCCTTAGAAGAAGTATGAAAACAATTCACCTGGCAGCGGTGAGCACCTGCGAGACATATGTCAAGGAAAGAATCAGAAATGCACAAGAAACAGATCCCTTCGTCTAGACCGTGACCATGTACCTACAGCAAGGACCCACTGGAGAAAAATATGAAGGCTACCAGATGACCGAAGGAGGTCTTCTCACTCACAGAAGAAAATTTTATATTCCATATTGTGACGACTTGAAGAGGTTCATACTGGATGAACTACATAAAAGACCCTATTTTGGTCATCCAGGATACCAGAAGATGATCATGGCCACTAGGAGACAATTCTATTGGCCTGGAATGAAGAAAGACATAGCCGAGTACTTGGCCAAATGCATAGAGTGCCAACAAGTTAAAGCAGAACACCGACACCCAGTAGGATTATTACAACCTCTACCAATCCCATAATGGAAATGGGAAACCATCTCCATGGATTTCATCACTGGATTTCCAACATCGATCAAACAGAATGATGGCATTATGGTAGTGGTGGACAAATTGGGCAAGTCTGCCCATTTTATCCCTGTCAAATCCACTTGCAAAGCAATCGATATCGCCCAGGTATTCATGAAGGAGATATTCAAACTGCATGGTATGCCGAAAGAGATCGTGTCTGACAGAGACACGAAATTTACTTCTAACTTTTGGAAATTTACAGAGACACGAAACCAAATTGTTGTTTAGCACCACCTATCACCCTCAAACCGATGGACAAACAGAAAGAGTGAACCAAATACTTGAAGACATGCTAAGAATGCATGTAATGCATCAACCCAAGAAGTGGGAAGACTACCTACCACTGGTAGAATTCGCCTACAACAACGGCTACCAAGCATCCTTAAAGATGAGTCCCTTCGAAGTCCTCTATGGTAGACTGTGTAACACTCCAGTCAGCTGGAGTAATCCCGTAAACAGGATCTCTTTTGGACCCGACATGTTGAAAGAAATGGAACAACAAGTGACTCAGATAAAACAAAACCTAAAGGTCGCTCAGAACCGACAGAAAAGTTATGCCGACCAAAAGAGAACTCCAAGAGAGTTCAAAGCAGGAGATCATGTATATCTCAGAGTTAGGCCCGGGAAAAGTTCCCTGAAAATGGGAGCTTGTGCCAAGTTAGCACCTCGGTATTGTGGACCCTTTGAGGTTCCAGATAGAGTGGGACATGTAGCCTATAGGCTAGCACTTCCTCCCACAGTCAAAGCACATAATGTTTTCCATGTCTCATTATTGAAGAAATATGTACATGATGCTAACCATATAATTGATTGGTCTGTGATCCAGGTGGAACCGGAGGGAGAATTTCTACCAGAACCTCAATGCATAATAGACAGAAATGAAACCTCACTCTAGAACCGTACCATTGCACAGGTCAAGGTGCAGTGGAAATATTTTGGCCCAGATGAGGCTACATGGGAAATGGAGGATCCCATGAAACGAGCATATTCAATTTTGTTTACACCTGTACATGCATGTCATATTGATAGATAAGAACATCAAGGACAATGTTCCTTTAAGGGGGAGGGAATTGTAACACCATGTTTCCCCCAGTCTGTAAAAATAACTATACTGTCCAAGAACTGTGGCAAACTCAAAAAAAAAAATGTGAATGTGTGATGTGAATGGACCTTGTGGAAAAGGTCGATGAATGTAAATAATAATATAAATATGTGTGTGTGTGTGTGTGTGTGTGTGTGTGTGTGTGTGTATGTTGCATGACTGCTGAGAGGGGAAGGTGTTGAAAAATATACCACGATGGTTGAATAAAGGTGGTGGAAGGCACCTGGAAAGGTGGTGGAAGGCACCTAGAAAGGTGGCGTTAACTACCGCCAAAACCAATACCGTATTTGGACTTCACTAGCCCGGAGAACCAAGAGTGGCTTGTTGGCCCCGAATTAAATGACTCGCCAGGTTGGTAGGTAAAGGGCTCCTCATGAGTAATGAGGGATGGGGGTTAACCGCCCATCCGTAGAGTCCTCAGACCTGACCACCACGAGGAATATCGTGCCACACGCAACCTCACCGAAAGGAGAAAAAGCAGGAAAAGTGTGGGATGAGGGGGCAGACGCGAGGGAAGGAAGAGAGAAAACTCTGGAAAAACACAGAGTGAGTGACAGCGGAGAAGGAGAGTAACCTTCATTCTTAGTCACTGACAAACTGAGACGTAGTCTCACAGCATCGTGGTCTCAGCTCGAGGGTGGCTAGTGGTAAATCCGTTGGGAGTCGTTGAGCCTACGGTTGGGTGGAAACGAGCACCCCTCTCAGTAGTTGCAATCACACCTGGTGTTATTTCTGATAAGTGTTTTATATCATGTATCTTGAAGTTTATATACTGATATATATGTTCATAGTCTATGCAATTTATGAATGGTTTGAGCATAAGACTATTTGTGTGGTGTTTTGACCAGAAATGGTGGTTGCATGCTTATAATGGAAATACCACGTATGGCTTATGTTTTACGAATTGCTATTTATATGCTTATCGATCTAAGTCAGACTTCAAGTCTTCTCTCAGAAGATTGTTCCTGTGTTTGTCCTACCAGATGCCTTGGATAGATTTCCTCCCGAAGGCATCCTTTTGAGACCACTCCCTTACCTTAGAGAAGACCTTCCAGTCTGGTCTTCAAAACCTAGTGTAAATTACCTGAGGACCCGAAGAAGGATGTTAGAGGTTAAGTCTCAAAACCTTGTATGAGGGAGAACGGTCCTTGTAGACCTCAACATTTCGGCGTTTCGGCACCTGGAGTATCTAGGTGCGAGTTTTCTTACACTCGCGAGTCCCAAAACCCCAACCCACGAAATCTCGAAATGAGAGTGTGTGGATAAGAATCGATTGACGGATGAGATCCCATCAGAAGATCTGCGGTCATTTCGACCATTAGATTGGAGGAATAAAAGAGGGTGTTAAATGCCTTAACCCCTTTTTTTTTCCCCTTTGTCTTTGCGAGTAGCGAAGAAATCGGGACCGTAGATCCCCAAGGTCTGTGGGAGTATCCGGACCGTTGATTTTTCCACGTCCAGGGAGCAGCGGGAGATTTCACAGCGTGGGACAGGTCTGAGTCGTCGGACCTTAGTCCGAACACCCATCAGTCGTTAGATCTGACAAGAGATGCACGGGGGTTAAACCTTCGTGAGCAGCAGAAGCGAAAAGTCTCGAAGGAGTTGGTATCAGGATCTCAGCATTCGAGAGTTCGAGGGTCCTGAGGACGAAGGTCTGGACACTCGACATCAGAAGTTCTGAATTTGCGAAAGGATCGGAACCGTCCGTCTATGGAAGGACGTGTGTCACGAGATCATCCGCTTCGGAGACTCAGGCATCAGGACTCACAGAGGTGAACGTCTAGACTTTGCGAGTGGCAAAGTCATGAGAAGATCAGAACCGTCCGTCTATGGAGGACATGTGGCAGAGATCGAGGGATCTTGCGAACTCGGAGGTTCACAAGGTGAGAGCCCAGGAGTTGGGTGCTCCCAGTCGTGAGTGGCAAAATCGCGAGGAGAAAGGATCACCGTTGGATTCAGGTCACAGGAGGACTGTTGGATCAGAGCCTCATCGCGCGTATCGTGCATTCGGAGGTTCGGAGGTTGAGAGGACCTCTTCTCGACATCAGAAGTTGCGAAATATCGATCACCGAAACTCCAAAATGGCGTGAGGTGTGAATGAGGTTAAGGAAAGTCGTGATTTGATCATGACCGTTGATCATCCCGAAAAGATCACAACCGTTGATCTTGGCTGAAGGTTGTCATCGTCCATCAGAGGGACACGTGGTTGCTGGTCAACGTTTCGGTATCCGGGAAACTAGAGGGCGAGAAAACCTTGCCCACACAAATCGTGAAATCCCGATACGCGTTGTAGTGGAGAGGAGAAGTCCCAAAAGAATCTGGACTGTCCATCAGAGGAGACACGTGGTGAGCTGTCAGAGTTTCGGTAAAAGTCTTGAAATCCCGTGGACCGTTGGATCCACCCTCTTAAGAGTCATCGATCTCTTACAAGAAATTTCCATAACAGGATTAGGATATTTGAATGACAAGGAGTCTTGGAATCGTTGCATTTTGAACTCCTGAGTACCGAGACCCCGAAAGGATCCATACCATTGGATCAGGGGAGGCTTATGGTCGTCGATCTCCCTTTGGAGGGAAACTTTGGAGACCTCAGAACTTTCATGGATTTGAATGGGGAAAGGTAGAAGTCATGCATCGCAATTCCCCAAACCATGAAAAGCCAATAAGCGCTTGGTTGGCTTAAACGCGTGGACCCGGAGCAGGGTCACGTGGACAAGACCCCAAGTGGGAATCTTGCCACTCGCTAGCCCTATCGAGGTTCGGCGTTTCATTGTTTCGAGCTTCGGAGTTTGTAGAGTCGAAAGAATCGACATTCTGATAGCACTGAGTCACGAAGTGCGAAAAGACGTCGTACTGGTTCAGCCCGTAGTCGTGACCCACGATCACATGGAGGTGGACATATGAGGAACTAGTTGACGCTAGGCCTCCGTAAGTATCTCGGGGATTCTGATCCTCGAGTAATCGACGAAAAATTTATCATGCCAGAGTGGGTTTGTGACAGAAAATAATCCAAAAATGAATTTGAAGCCAACGCTGAAGAGAAAAGGAGAATTCAAGAAGAATTAAATAAAAAGGATCGGAATGATGCTAAGGTAGAAAAAGAAAGACACAACGATTAAGCACAAAAACAACATGATGAATAGCTAAAAAATTTGAATTTGGACAACGCCTAGAACTTAGAACAACAACTCATGGAAGATGAATACACTTCTCGAGCTTTTATTGGTTCTTTTGTTCCAGTGATGGTCATAGGGGGGGAGTTATATCCCAATACTAGTTGATGATGTGGCCAATTTAGAACTATTTTCATTTGATCATCGAAGGAAGCAAGTAATCAAGTAAATGTACAAAGTCCTAGGAATATTAGTATAGACTAGGAAATAGTGTTTACTATTGAAACTGTTGTCTTGGATACTAGTGAGTCCAGTATCAGGGCCTCTTATATAGCTAGTCTAGTAGTTTCTGAGACCAATGTTTATAAATATATTGACATGGAAAATAAAAGAAATTTGTATGAACACAAAAATTCTTTGTTTGAAAATCAAGTTAACTAATACAAGTCCAACAAATATGAAGTTTCTAGTTTTATTATTATTCTTTTAGGGCACAAAACAAATTGAACACTGCCTAAATAGAATTATTTCAAATAGCCTCACACTTGCAAGTATTGGGTCAATATATATATAAGAGGTTATGAATTATATTCAAGTATGAAAACTTGAGTATGACTAGTTAGTTACAATTGTAATACAATATTATGAATATTTGATAATCCTCTTTGGAGAACATTCCCCTAGAAATTCTCATGTTTACTAAAATAGCCTCACTAGAAATGGGGTTTGGTCTTAAGTACTAAAAATAATATGCCCATAATTATTTTAGAGATATCCAACATGAAGTAACAATGTGCCACCATGTGACAAGTGATAGAGAACATTATTCAAACCTATCACCTCCCTTATTTTTGACCGAAGAACTTCTTTCCACAAGACTAAGTATTGACAACACCAGAAGACCATATCTTGATGAATACAAATGGAATTCATTCACTCCTTGATGTTAACTTTGGAGAACATTCCCCTAGAAATTCTCGTGTTTACTGAAATAGCCTCGCTAGAAATGGGGTTTGGTCTTAAGTACTAAAAATAATATGCTCATAATTATTTTAGAGATATCCAACATGAAGTAATAATGTGCCACCATGTGACAAGCGACAAAGAACATTACTCAAACCTATCACCTCCCTTATTTTTGACCCAAAGACTTATTTCAACAAGACTAAGTATTGACAACACTAGAAGACCATATCTTGATGAATACAAATGGAATTAATTCACTCCTTGATGTTAATGAAGCTTATATTAAGAGGTTTATTGAGGCTCCCAACAAATATATTACATTGACTAGAACTTCGTTATCCGAGAC
This sequence comes from Picea engelmannii, assembly GCA_009831015.1. Taxonomy (NCBI): domain Eukaryota; kingdom Viridiplantae; phylum Streptophyta; class Pinopsida; order Pinales; family Pinaceae; genus Picea; species Picea engelmannii. The sequence goes on from ML778673.1 coordinate 351,502, forward strand.
AAATAAATTTGAAAGGAGAATGAATCAAAGTATTGCATCTTACAAGGCTCCTTTCAAAAAATAGAATTTTCCCCAAAATGATACACTCAACAAAGTTTTTGAACCTTGGAAAATTTTTGTGGAGAATTATAGAAATAACAAGGTGAAGCATCTACCTCTCAAGTTAATGAACCAAACATACAAACAAGGGAATCAAATAGTTAATTTAATTAACTAAACAATCAATAAGGGGAACTAAAGTGATTAGTTTTATCTTATCATTATATATTGTTTGACAACACATGTATTCAGATAGAGGACAAACACCTTCAGTAACCACTCACACAACTAGATCAAACCTTCAGTAACCACTCACACAACCAGATCAAAGATCAACACACCGGTGTTTTTACATGGTAAAACCCCTGTGGGGAAACATCCACGACCCCAACCAATGTGTCCACTTGAGACAATTTATTAATGTAAAAGAAAAATATTACAGAGTTTCTCATAATATTTAATTACAAAATGACCCTCCATGCTCTTTAAATAGATACCAAGGACCAATCAAGTGTCAAGCCATAGATCAATGTAGTTGTTAATGCCAAGGAGAATAAGAGTTGTTAGATTAATTCTATGTCGAGAACATATCATGACCATCAGATTACAAATGCATACTAAAGAAACACACTTTAACGTAACAACACATTAGACCAAGTTGATCATAACTAGCTCCTAAGTGTATAAATATCCTAGAATCCCCCATGTTAGCGATATTTCTTGTAAGGGGGGTTAGAATGCAAAAGGATGGGTTAAAACCCACTTGTCCTAAGTTTTGAATGTAAATCTGCCCGTGGTAAGCAGTGAACGGATATGGACGGCATGCATCCGCACGCCCAAATCAATGGCACACATGAAATTCCAGACCCCCTTTGCCTTTCTACCTTTAAGCGGGGGGGGTCCGAAATCACGGGCGCAACTCTCCAATGGTCCATATTAGTGTGCCCGGATCAACGGCGATGAAGACCATTCCGGACCCCCCCTGCCTTTCTACCTTTAAGCGGAGGGTGGGGGTCCGGAATCAAGCAAGCGGCTTTCAACGGCTGAGATTACAGCGCCCGGATCAACGGCGCTCGGTCAAGCCTCATCCTTCTCAGTCGCTCTGGGTTTAACTGGCGTGGGCCCTTCCCTCATCATGTCATCCTCCTTTCCACCTTTCTCCTGCTACCGCGTGTCATCCATCCACCTCCCCTCTTTGGTCCACATGGTCCTCCCTCCTTCTCATCATCCACTTGCCGCTTTTCATGTGTCCCGCTCTTTTCTACATCAGCCCCTCACTAAAAGGCGAGTTCATTATCTCTCGTCTTCCCTCCTTCCTCTTGAGGTATTTCGCCATGAACCATTCTCTGTCACCCTTTGCTCACCTCGCCACTCCTTCCACGCCCTCACAGTTTCGGCCCCATCACTCCATTCCCATACCCCCCACCTTCCGTGCTGGCCCCCCCACGCATATCCTTTGAGCCAGTCAGTTATTCCAGGTAGCGGCGTGTGAGGACCTCCACGTCCCGAAGATGCCGAGTTGTTCGGGCTATCCTCGATCTCGGTGAAGCAGTTATTGAAGCGGTTGGTGGTGGTTAGGCATCGCCTCCGCCATAATGGGAAAGCACGGCAATGAATTAAAGGCACGTCGATTCGCCGCTAGAGTTGTCAAAGAGTTAGATTGCATCTAACATAAGTTGCACGATCTTTCAGATGTTGGCTATCAGAAGCCATGCATACGCAAAGCTTTCAATGTTGTATCTTGGTTCCGCTGTTGTTGTTGTTTTGAGTATATGAAGGCATTTTCTCCATTTTTGTATCTATCGATGGTAGAGCTAAGCTCCCGACTGTAAAGTTTCAGTAAAAATTCTAGCTTTCTGGGTTATGTATCAGTGTTTGAGACTTCTTGGTTTATAATAGACAGTTTTCCTTTTACATCTATGTTTCATCTCTGACTGGAGAGTTCATGATCGAATGCTTCGCATGGATTAACACAGTTCTGTTATGATAAATGATTTATTGTTGCATTGTTGTTTTCTCTGGTTCCCTTCATTTGGAAGTAAGAAGATATTGCTTTCAGATGCCTGCTTTCACAGTCTGTTAGAAGCTTGATGCCTACAATAGACCCTTGCACCCTTCTTACGAAGTCTTCCCCCTACTCACCCTTTATTGCAACTAACTGTTTGAAGTTTATCAAGACCTCGCTCGTTCATGCACGCCCGGCCTAGTTTCTGAGTTGAGATGGTTGTTCCGAGTTTTCTTCCATTTGATCACCCCCGTTCAAACAAATTGTGACATTAAACTGATGGGCGTCGGGACCTGCTCCTGCAAGCAATCCAGGAGTGACTTCCAGCTCCAACATTTCTGGCGCCGTTGCCGGGGACGAAGTTGAACATTTTCACCGGGATTGAACGACAAAGATCAACTGATTCTGAAGGTGCATCAGATATCAGAACTTGAAGATTGCTACTGTGCACCTGGCGACTCCATTGTGATGACTCCACTGGGAATAACTTGCTCTATCAACTGTGGCTTTGAGAGGCAGACACATGAGGTCTAATCCACACTTGCCTTTAGCTACTCCAGAGGCTGACTTGGAAGTGATGTGCAGGAAGGGAAAGAGCTCTGTGAAAGAAGTTTCCATCGCCGAAATAGGTAATGCGCCTTCCCCTTTTATGAGAACTCCATTTTCTTATTCTCAGCTTCTTAGTCGTCCTTCCTCTGAGGTTTCCCATTTTCTAAATTTTTGGAGCGTTCCTGTTGAGTTCTCTCCTCCTCGTCTGGGATCAGAGAGAGAGATCCTTGTCACTCCCCCCTCCCTAGAGGTCGTGCCTCATCACAGACCTCAAGCTTTTGAAGGTTTCACCACCCCTCCTTTTGTTGCTACCACTGCACAGAGAGAAGCATCTGCACACTCAGGTCCCTTGGCTCTCTCTCTGTTTTCTCCGTTGTCTCCTCCAAGAACCTCTGTTCCGACATCCCCCGTCCGTATTCCTTCTCCTCTGAGTTCTCCTCTACCCAATATCCCTATGGTTGGTGCTAATCCCCCTCCGAATAGAATGGACACCATAGTTGCTGCCAGATATGCCCCTTTAATCCTGCCGCATCCTATGAATCCTCTCCCTGCTGGAGACTACTTGAAGTACATGCCCAAGTTCAGTGGGGAGGGAGACATAACTGTTGAGGAGCACTTGGCTTCTTTTTACAGTTATGCAGACAACCTAAATATTGAAAATGAAGATGTCTGGATGAGATTCTTTTTCCAGAGCCTGGAGGGTGAGGTCAGGAAATGGTTTAGAGGACTAGCCCTCGGATCTATTGCTGGAATCGAAGCTCTGGGTAGTGTTTTCCTAAGACAGTGGGGAGACAGGAAGGATTATATGTATTACATGATAGAGTTTGGGTCTCTAAAGAAGCAGGAAGGAGAGTCTGTCTCAGACTTCTCCAAAATATTTAATAATATGTATAACAAAATTCCTGTAGAGATTAAACCCTCAGAGGCCTCTGCTCAAATTTCCTATGTTGGCGCATTTGACCCTGATTTTTGTCTCATGTTAAGAGAAAGAAGAGACTTCTCTTTAGCTCAGATGCAATATGCATCTATAGAATTGGAATCCAACATATTGGCAGCTGACAGACTGAGAAACCAAGCCGACACAGACAGAAGAAAGGAAAAGTCGGAAGCCTCAACTTCTGGCCCATCACTACCCCACACTCAAGTAAATGAGCTGACCCGAGTTATGAACCTCCTTAAAGAAGAGGTGGAGAGGTTAAAGGTGGAAAGGAAGCAAATGTATAAGGGCCCTCAGAACACCAAAAACAAAGGGGGTTTTAGGAGGCCAAATAATATTGCTCCCCCGACTATGCACGGAGAGAGGGGAAGAGATAGAGACGACCAAAGAATTCAGGCTCCCTTCCAGAACAATTTTGTAGCTGATGAAGAAGAAGGGGAAACATAAGAGCCTGAGCCTAAAATCCACAGTTTAGAAGTCACTCCCCCTTTCCCTCATCTGACCAAATGAGCATACGAAGAGTCTCTCATGGATGGTCAGCTGAATGAATTGAGCAAGGGAGACAAAGCTGGCGGCGGTCGAGGCAGGTACAACCTGAGGTCCGATAAAAGGGCAGCAGCACCCGACGTTCCTGAGACATCCAATAGAACAGAGGAACCTGCTAATGAAGTAGCAGACAGAGGTAAGAGGGCTCAACCTTTCTCTCCCATTGTCCATAATCATGTTCCCAAAATCAGAGAAATCCCAAAGCCTATGTCTTCTTTCAATTTCGAACATGAGATTCAAAAAATCAGAATTCCTGTGCCACTCACTGAGTTAATTAGACACGGGGAATTCAAAAAGCGCTTCTCTGAGTTGTTAAAGTCTGAAGCCTCATACCCCCTCACAGACTCCATAAACCTCCAAGATGAAAGGCCTGCATTTTTCCTAGGTCCCATGGTAGAAGACAGAGATGATTCATCCCCTCCTTCTACACATCCCTGAACATACATGACAAGGTGTTGCATAATTTCCTTATGGACTCAGGGGCCTCCCACAACCTCATGCCCAAAACTGTCATGGAGGAATTAGGAGTGGAAGTCACCCGAGCCTATCATGACCTCTATTCTTTCGACTCCAGAAGGGTACAATGTTTGGGAGTCATAAAGGACCTGGTAGTTTCCCTGTTTCAGCTACCCATGAAGAGCATGGTCATGGATATTGTGGTAGCTGATGTCCCCCCTAAGTTTGGCATGCTGTTGTCAAGATCCTGGATAAAGAGACTAGGGGGAACCTTGCAGATGGACCTCACATATGCCACCATTCCAATTTTTGGAGGGGAACATAGGAGAATGTACAGAGAAGCCCAGCTGGCCTACATAATCAGTGATGAAGCCAACCCTACCAATCATCCTATCTATGCCTTGGACACTGATTTAGGCTCCAGTTTACTACAGCTCACCCACACCCCTGAGGCTCCTTTACAGATCAGAAAGTATCCCATTCTTAATCAGGAGACTCCCCCTCCAACCACCTCTATTTGGAAGATGTTCTTTGATGGAGCTTCCTCCAGTATGGGTGCTGGTGTCGGGATAGTGTTCATGTACCCTTGTCAAGAGACCATCTCTCTGTCATACAGGCTTGAATTCGAAGTCACCAACAATGTGGCAGAATATGAAGCTCTGGTTCTGGGATTAAGAGCTGCCAAGGAAATGGGAATTAAAGAGATGGTTGTGTTTGGATATGCAGAGCTGATCGTTCAGCAGGTAAAAAATGCCTATCGTGCTAAGAATCCTCGGCTCAAGAATTACAGAAATGAGGTATGGGACCTAGTCAATAATTTCTTCCTGGCTTTTAACATCTCTTTCATTCCAAGGGAAGAAAACACTCCAGCCGACTTCTTAGCTTTCACAGCTAGTGTGCTCGAAGTTCCTGCGTCGCCCGCTACTGAGTCTGATGTTGAAATTAAGTATAGACCCTCTGTACCAGACAATGTCAAACATTGGAAGGTGTTTGAGGATGATGAGGAGATTGAAAATTTTCTTCAATCCATTGATAAATTTTCTGCATCGCACATAGATGAGGAACCCGACACCGCAGGAGAGCTTGACCATCACCCTAGGGAATTTGTGAATAAAATTGTTGATCACCAGATCATTCATCTACCGAGCAATCACATCCTGAAAGGTCTGATCCCATTAGAAATATTGTTCGACGGGAATGATGTGGCAGTGAAGGGTAAGGTTTCAGGTGACGATCACGACATAGCTGAATGTGACATAGGCACATCTGAGAAGCCTAAATTGGTCAAGTTGTCAAGGAGTTTGACTAAGGAGCAGAGAGCCGAATATACTAGGTTGCTGAAGGAGTTTGCTGATGTGTTTGCATGGACCTACGAAGACCTCAAAACGTATGACACATCAGTCATTGAGCACAAAATCCCACTAAATGAAGAGGCTAAGCCATTCAAGCAGAAGCTGAGGCAGATAAACCCCATGCTACTACCTGTCATGGAGAAGGAAGTAAAGAAGTTGCTAGATGCCCAGATCATTGTCCCTTTGAGATATTTGGAATGGGTAGCCAATTTGGTCCCAGTAAGGAAGAAGAATGGAGAAATCAAACTTTGTGTCGATTTCAGGAACCTGAACAGAAGTTCGAGGAAGGACAATTATCCTCTGCCCAACATGGAACATATATTGCAGAGAGTCACTGGCGCATCCAGGATTTCCATGATTGATGGTTTCTCGGGATACAATCAGATATCAGTCATGCCTGAGGACAGAGAAAAAACAGCCTTCACCACTCCTTGGGGCACATTCATGTATGCCAAAATGCCTTTCGGACTGATGAATGCAGGAGAAACATTTTAGTGGGCTATGGACATAGCCTTCATCGGGGAGAAGGACCAATTTGTGGTGATATATCTGGATGACATCACAATCTTCTATAAGACTGATAAAGAGCATTGCTGCCACTTAAAAAGAGTTTTATTGAAGTGTCGAAGGTATGGCATATCTTTAAACCCCAAGAAATCATTGTTTGCTATGCAGGAGGGAAAGTTGTTAGGTCACATAGTGTCAGCAAAAGGAGTGAGGATTGACCCAAGCGGGGTGGAAGCGATTCAAGCCCTGCCACTTCCCAGGTCTAAGAAGGAAGTCCAAGCATTTTTGGGGAAGATTAACTTTCTTAGGAGATTCATCTCAAACTTTGTTGAGCTGGTGAAACACATCACAGCCATGCTCAGAAAGGGCCATGAAATAAGATGGACTACTGAACCCAGGGAATCTTTTGCGCAAATAAAGAAAGCACTGACTGAGGCACCTGTGCTAATCAGTCCCAATTATTCTAAAGATTTCTTGATTTTATCCTTTGCTTCTGATGACTCGGTAGCAGCAATCTTGTTGCAGAAAAACGATCAAGGACAAGAGCAACCTATTGCTTTCTACAGCAGGGCGTTGAGAGATGCTGAACTCAGGTATGAGATTATGGAGAAGCAAGCCTATGCATTAGTGAAATCTCTCAAAGCTTTCAGGATCTATGTCTTGCACTCAAAGATCAATGCATATGTCCCTTCACCCTCTGTGAAGGACATCCTTATACAACTTGACATAGACGGGAGAAGGGGTAAATGGATCGCCAAGATCCTGGAGTTTGACCTAGAAATTAAGCCCACTAAGTTGATAAAGGGGAAAGGTTTGTCCAGGTTGCTGGATGAATCCAATTTCAAGACTTTGGGGATTGACTTCATCAAGGAGAAAGCTGAGTCATCCAGCAGGAATTCTCAGATCATTATACCCCTAGCATCATGTCCCTGGTACAAGGATATCTTGTATTTCCTGCAAGAATTAAAGCCCCCTGACGGATTAGGAAAGAGTAGAGCCAGAGCGTTGAAGCTCAAAGCGGTCAGGTATTGTCTCATCAATCGAGCCTTGTATTGGAGAGACCCTCTGGGGATACTGTTGAGATGCCTGGACCCGCTGCAAGCCCAGAAGGTGATGTTTGATTTTCATAGCAGCCTCTGCGGAGGTCATCATTTTTGGAAGACCACAGCCCAAAAAATCCTCCGAGTCGGGTATTACTGGCCTACTTTGTTTACCGATGTCTGCAGGGAAGTCAAGGCTAGCATTAAATGCCAGAAGTTCTCAGGTAAGCAGCAACTCAAATCTCTGCCATTAAAGCCTGTAGTAGTTTCGACACCCTTTCAGTAGTGGGGATTGGATTTCATCGGTGAGATTCATCCTCCCTCAAGTGGCCAGCACAGATGGATCCTCACTACGACCGATTATTTCACCAAGTGGATAGAGGCTGTCCCCACCAGGAGCACTTCTCACAAAGTAATCATCAGCCTTTTGGAAGACATCATATCCAGATTTGGTTTCCCAAGTAGGATTGTCACTGACAATGCCACCCCCTTCAGGTCTGAGCCTCTGGTCAAGTTTTGTGAACAGTTTGGGATTTCACTGGTTCACTCCACTCCATACTACCCTCAAGGAAACGGACTGGCAGAGTCCTCCAATAAAAGCCTGATCAAGCTCATCAAAAATCTGTTGGAGGACAATCAGAAGGCCTGGGACTCAAATCTCAAATTTTCTCTCTGGGCGGATCGGGTGACAACCAAGAAGTCCCTGGGTATCTCTCCTTTCCAACTTGTTTATGGAATCGAGGTCGTTTTCCCCACTCAGCTTGCCTTACCTATGGAAAATTTCCTCCAAGACCTTGAAGGAGAACCTAACCATGTACTCAGAAGGATTCATCAGATGGTGGAAGTGTAGCAGATCAGAGAACAGGTCATGGACAGAGCCTACAATCATCAACAGAAGATCAAGTAGGCTTTCGACAGGAAGAACAAGAAGAAGGAATTTGAGCAGGGTGATCTAGTGCTCAAATGGGATGCACCCAGGCAGGAAAAGGGAAAACACAGTAAATTTGATGCCCTCTGGATCGGGCCTTTCAAGATCCTTGAAGTATTTTCAAACAAGACTTACAGGTTGTAGGATCTGGAAGGCAATGAAGTTTTTAGCAGCCCAGTGAATGGGCATTTCTTAAAAAAGTGTTTTCTGTGAGCCTTAGTCGGCTCTTTTGTTTTGTTTTGTAAATATTGTTTCTTTTTTTTGTTTCTCGGGCTAACAAATGACTCCATAGCCCAACAGCAAAGGCACTGAGTCTGCAAAAGAGTTCTTAGAGCATCACAGGGACGACTCTATCCCCCATGGAGCCGATGTTAGCGATATTTCTTGTAAGGGGGGTTAGAATGCAAAAGGATGGGTTAAAACCCACTTGTCCTAAGTTTTGAATGTAAATGTGCCCATGGTAAGAAGTGAACGGATCTGGACGGCGTGCATCCGCACGCCCAAATCAATGGCACACATGAAATTTCAGACCCCCTTTGCCTTTCTACCTTTAAGCAGGGGGGGGGTCCGGAATCGCGGGCGCAACTCTCCAATGGTCCAGATTAGCGCGCCCGGATCAACGGCGATGAAGACCATTCCGGACCCCCCTACCTTTCTACCTTTAAGCGGAGGGGGGGGGTCCGGAATCAAGCAAGTGGCTTTTGACGGCTGAGATTACAGCGCCCGGATCAACGGCGCTCGGTCAAGCCTCATCCTTCTCAGCCACTCTGGGTTTAACTAGCGTGGGCCCTTCCCTCATCATGTCATCCTCCTTTACACCTTTCTCCTGCTGCCATGTGTCATCCATCCACCTCCCCTCTTTGGTCCACATGGTCCTCCCTCCTTCTCGTCATCCACTTGTCGCTTGCCATGTGTCCCGCTCTTTTCTACGTCAACCCCTCACTAAAAGGCAAGTTCGTTATCTCTCATCTTCCCTCCTTCCTCCTAAGGTCTTTCTCCATGAATCATTCTCTGTCACCCTTCGCTCACCTCACCACTCCTTCCACACCCTCACAGTTTCGGCCCCATCACTCCATTCCCATACCCCCCACCTTCCGTGCTGGCCCCCCCACACATATCCTTTGAGCCAGTTAGTTATTCCAAGTGGCGGCGTGTGAGGACCTCCACGTCCCGAAGATGCTGAGTTGGTCAGGCTATCCTCGATCTCGGTGAATCATTTATTGAAGCGGTTGGTGGTGGTTAGGCATCGCCTCCGCCATAATGGGAAAGCACGGCAATGAATTAAAGGCACGTCGATTCGCCGCTGGAGCTGTCAAAGAGTTAGATTGCGTCTGACATAAGTTGCACGATCTTTCAGATGTTGGTTGTTAGAAGCCATGCAGATGCAAAGCTTTCAATGTTGTATCTTGGTTCCGCTGTTGTTGTTGTTTTGAGTATATGAAGGCATTTTCGCCATTTTTGTATCTATCGATGGTAGAGCTAAGCTCCCGACTGTAAAGTTTCAGTAAAAATTCTAGCTTTCTGGGTTATGTATCAGTGTTTGAGACTTCTTGGTTTATAACAGACAGTTTTCCTTTTACATCTATGTTTAATCTCTGACTGGAGAGATCATGATCGAATGCTTCACATGGATTAACACAGTTCTATTATGATAAATGATTTATTGTTGCATTGTTGTTTTCTCTGGTTCCCTTCATTTGGAAGTAAGAAGATCTTTCTTTCAGATGCCTGCTTTCACAGTCTATTAGAAGCTTGATGCCTACAATAGACCCTTGCACCCTTCTTACGAAGTCTTCCCCCTACTCACCCTTTATTGCAACTCATTGTTTGAAGTTTATCAAGACCTCACTCGTTCATGCACGCCCGGCCTAGTTTCTGAGTTGAGACGGTTGTTCTAAGTTTTCTTCCATTTGATCACCCCCTTTCAAATAAATTGTGACATTAAAATGATGGGTGTCGGGCTCTGCTCCTGCAAGCAATCCAGGAGTGACTTCTGGCTCCAACACCCCCTTAAGAACAACTTGGGATAGGATTGAAGGATTCATAAAGGTGATGATCAAAAAAAAAATCTTACAATATTTAAGTCAACCTCACAAGGATAAATCCCCCTGCATTTTTCAAGAGGTGTTGCTCATCTATTTTAAATAGCATGAAATAACTAAAATGGCACAAGAGGATGAGGCATTATTCTTGACATAAATATTCACATGCAAATAATACCTAAGAAGGACCGGGTATCTTACAGAAAGTAAATATTTACATTGTGTTACAATATTTGTAAACCAAAAGAGTATGGACCACATTTCCATCACTGCATTCATCAAAGTAAGACAAAATATTCAACAAAAGAAAGGAAAGTATGGACCACTTATAGTAGAGAAATCTAAATGATCACTCCATTAAATGGAGTAAAGATTTTGATAGACACACATTTGAAATCTCATGCTTAAAAATTAAATTCTGAGAGATCAATAATGTTATGTCCCGAAATAGTTCTCTGGGAACATAAAGAAATAATGGATGTCTGTATAAAATGAACAATAATGTATGGGGTTACATAAAAATAAACTGCATTTTTCCTTCAAAGAGGACTGGGATGGGGCTCCCACAGACCATAAAATGAAGAGAGACCTCGAAGACAAAATAAAACAATCAAGGGTCAGACTTAGGTTTCACAAGTTACTGGGAACAGAAAATAAAAAATGGTAATTGGATGAGGAAGAAAAATGGTGAAGGAAAGAATAAAGTGACTACTTACTGCGATGGAAATTTCAAATCAGCATTTGCTTGTTGATTCGTCTTTTGTAGATTGTTGGTGTTGTGTTGGAGGTGGCATTTTTGTTGTAACTACTTCTTGTTGATCTGTCTCAGCTATATTAACTAAGTCCTTTGCTAACCAATTTTCTATATACTCCCTCATCGAAGCAATTATTATTTCATGCTTGGTCTTGGTTTCAAATAACTCATTCTCTGATTCTCTCAAATCAATGTTTAATTGGTGTAACATGTCCTCAATATCATCATTATTATTTGTATACTGGATAAGCCACCTTTCCATTTCTTCTTCGGAGAATTCAACTGAGTCACTAAATTCATTAGCCCATGCAACTTTTATGCTTCTAATTTTTCTAATAATCGCTCCTTTGATAAAAATTATTCTAGCCATTATAAAATGTGGCCCATCTAACTCTTTGGTAAGATCGACGAGTTTCAAGAATATGTCACCCATTTTAATGTTAACAACATCACATTCAGACAACAATTCTCTTAGACATTTGATTATTTTTCGCTAGAAAGAATTAATTTGTTTCATTAGACATTTGACTTCGATGTCTTTGGGACTTTCTTAAATTTCAAGTAGATCTTGTCCCTGTTTTTGAGTTTCTCTTTTTCTTTTTATGGAAGTGTGTACAATATGATATTTTTCCATTATTTTCTTAGTAGGTCCTTTTCTCCACCGTTGTCTAAATTTCCAGCAGATGTCTTTCTTTGTTCCATACCATTACTTCTAGGTTTATTTTTTTCTAAAGCACCTTTTTGGGATATATTGGGTGAATTGGGGTTCTTACTGGTTGCCTATCTACCCTTCTCCCTATAAAAATCATTAGCGCTTGCTAATTCTTCAATGTCTTTCAGGGTTTCTTCAACATATGCCTCGAGGAGATTCTATTTATCCCCCCTCCTTCTTTGAATTTCTCTGACTTACTAAAATATGATGAATATCCAACTAGAAACATGTGTGCTAAAAATGTATTTTTAAGATCAAAACCCTTGATGGATTTGGATTCTTTCAGATTGAGTTGATCCAATTGACCAACAAATTCATCTAAATGGGAAATATTTTTGAAAACTATTTCCTCAACCCTCCATGGAAATGGAACAAATTGTTTCTTTCTTTTTCCTTTGAAAAATTGTGCCCAGTACTTATACTGTCTCCATACATGTTGGCCCTTGTTGGCGTCTGGCTATGGCTGACGGATGCAACTCACGTCCAAACCACCAACTATGTTGGCTCTTCCTATAACCCCACGAATCCTTCTCAGTTGGTGGATGTTGTCTTTACTGTTGTTTGTAGACCACAACAAAACTTCCTTCACCCCAACAACCTCTACCACTACAACTCTCTACTCCCTCTGTCACCTAGCCCATGTGGATTTCCTTTCCTCTCAACACGCAACCCATGACCATGTATCCAACTCACATGCCCAGTTTTCAACCCATGCAGTATTTTTCAATAGATGGCAGCTGCTCTTCCACCTCTACCAGCATCAACAATACTCGACCCACGCAGTCGTACATTGTATGGTGACTGTTGTACAAACCATATGATTGTACGACTGCCTCTTTTTTTTCTTTTTCTTTTAAAGTTTTAACTCACAGTTTACGAAACAAAATAATTCTTGCGCTCCAAAATCACGATCTTTTGTATACCTATCTTCCTTTGCAGAGTTAATCATTCTTTGATACGATGTTAAATTTCGGCACATGGCACCTAGGAATTTATTTCATATAAAACCCTCCTTGTAATAAACTTATTAAGTAGATTTACTAAATCAAAAACACAACTAAGTTTTAACAATTTACAGAAATAATTCAGTGGAAGAAAAATAGGAAACCAAACACATTTTCACACGTAAGTTTCTGGGTAAATACCCCTGGAAAAAACCCTAAGGGAAAACCAATACCTTGTTGATTTTATTAATATAAAATTTGGGATCTCGTCTTGGGATCGTTATCGCTCAAACTATAGGTTGGGAAAATCTCAACCAAATCCATGAGATGGAGATAACTGTGGGATATTCTACCCATTGTCACCTTAGATAAACCCTCCCCTCACTTTAATGAAGGAGAAACCCAACACAAGGGGGGAATCCCAAGTGACCCTAGGGGAAAATGAGATGGAAAGTGAGGTTATGGAAGTGATACCCCTATAGGTCAAAATATGTTTTTTTCAGCCATGTATGGATCCCATTTCCTGATGGGGGGTGTGGGGGGACTTTCTCCCCCCCCCCCCTGATATTTTCATCAGGGGGGTCCAGGGGGGCCAAAAACAATTAATGGAGCCCCCCCTAGAGGGGGATGTAGGGGAAGCGCCTTTGAAGCGAAATTTTGGGAAAATTTACCTTGTAAAATATTGTAATTCCATAGTCAATATGGACCATTCATATAAGGTCACAAATCTGATAGTACAAGTTATGTTAGGGACTTTTTCCCTAGAAGGAAACCCTCTTTTATGTATGAGAGAATTGTATTGTGCATGAGTGTGATAGCAAATATTATACTCTAAGGGAGGAGACTATGAGAGAAAGAAGAGGAAGTTACAATGGGTGTGTTATAGTTTGTATCCCTTCATTTTTTCTAGATAATAAAAAGGAAGGACCCGACAATTTCTCTAGTGGATGTAGCCCACACTAGGTGAACCACGTATATCTGTGTCTCTATTGTATTGTGTATTTTCTCTATTTTATTTCCACATTTGTTTTATTTTATTACTCTATGATCCTATTTTTTTTAACAAAGACAAGTATACAAGAGTGGAAAAGAAATTTAAGCTTGTTATCCCAAACTACTGTTGGATCATGTTGTCATTGATGCCAATGGTTTGATTGATTGATTTCAAGTGATTGATTGATGTCAAAGGATTGATTGATTGATGATTGATGTAATATAATATGTATTTTCCTTGATGAGAATGCATAGATGAAGATGGATC
>ML778673.1:376385-394353 GCA_009831015.1 Picea engelmannii
AACTACAGAAGTAAACAAGAGTATATATCAGCAAGGAATAAAGCTAATTACTACAGATTTAATCACTCAAAGAATCAAAGATTATTGAGAAATGAAGCATAAAACAATTAGATTAGTTCTCAATACATTAGTACAAAATTCAGTGGTATTAGAGGGTTGTTGTATGAAGTTTTAAGAGTATGTTTTCAACCGCCAAGTGGTTGTAACAAATATTTTCTAGAAAATAAAGTTTAAACCATGAGAACAAGCAAGTAATCTGACCAAAAGTTCACCAAATAGCATTAGAATGATAGTAATGGATTACTAGAAAATTTCCACAGTTGAATGCAAGTTAAATTAAAAGATATAGAGTGGTTTTCCCTATCTCTAATAGATATATATTTTATTTAGTTATATCTCAAAGTTATAGCTCAAAGTATACTAGGATAATCAAGATGCCCTAGAGGCTTTAGCAAGCTTAAAGCATCAAGAAAGGATTCCAACTTGAACAAGATCAATATCTCTCTAAATTATGTTTACCAATGCAAGTAAATTACTTCTCCAATGTAATAAATGATAAGTGCCTTGCCAAATGGGTTATGGAGTCTTATTTTAATAAGTTAGGAATATTAAATCTCAAGGGGTTTAGGCCCATTATCTCCCTTGAGATAGCAACCCTAACAAGGTAAATTCTAGGAGGGTGTAAACCCTTTTACTCCTCCTAACAACCTTTGCAATAGTCTTTTCAACAAAGAATAATAATAAAACTTGATGGAGGGTGTATGTCATTATACTCCTCCAAGGATCTGGAGGTAATGAACATTTAGCTATGGTTTTTATGGTTTATTAATAGTTATAATAATTATTAATGTGCTTTAATCCCTCTAATCACCTTGTTGTGGAAATCTTATTAAGACGGGATCTTAAGACAACGCTCCAAATCATCTGGTACCAATGCTCTAATTCATTCAATACATGTATAAGAACATTCTAGAGCGATATAGTACTGAAATCTACAGGTATCTGGTACATGTACCCAAAAATAACCATATGGTACCAGCATCCTACAGAATTCTGGTACCAAATTTTCGGCTTGATGTTTGAACATATGAGGGTGAATATCAAAATTTGGGGACATGGGTTTTCTTGAGAGTGACATCGTCATGCATTTAAGTGTGTTATAATTCACCCATATCACATGTGTAGACCTCCAACTCAGGGGGGACGATTCAGCCCAAAAATTAATAAAAAAAATCATAATTTTAGTACCAACTTGCACCTCGATTTCCATAAAGATGAAGGCAGAGCTCAAAATTCTAAGATATGGGTTTTGTCCAGAAGGTGGAAAATTGAGTAGTTCATGAGCACTTTTTAAAAAATCGAATTGGTTTTGAAGATATTGGTGAATCCCTAACTTAAATCTACCCAAATTGATGAAAAACCCATATTTTTGTGATTTTATTCCAAAAATTGTAAAATTGGTTTTAACCAACATCTAAGTTGGGGACATCTGTTTTATCCATTCCTCCATGAATTTCCTGTATAAATAAGCCTCGTAGGGTTGTGAGAGAGATCCATTATCATCATGAAGCTTTGTTGTAAGTAGGGAGATTTATTCTTGTGAGAAATCTTTAAGGAGTTGACAACCATGTAAAAACAGAGTTCCATGACCAAATGAAAAGTTGATTGGTTATAATCCATTGTGCATCTTCTTGGCTTGATCTGATTGTCTTCAAGCAAGGTTAAACAGTGTAGGAATTTTGGTAATATCTTGCTTCTTTCATTTTGCTTTATAGGTTAGATTGTAAATGTGGCGTTTTTATTCTGTGTTTTAATTGCAGTCCCATTGTTATTTGCATTTTATGATTTAAATATATTCTCTTACATTAGATTGATAAAAATAAACGCAGAGTTATATTTTCCTTTGGTTAAGTTGCCTTCATTCACTCGTTTCCAGCGCTATTAAGCAAATACTATACACGGTTAAGAGAAGAGAATCATTTATATGTGTTAAGTATTATGTATTGTTTCTTTTTATTCATAAAAAATACAAAACAAATTTCTTCTCTTACCTTCATCAATTGGCTCTTAAATCATATCATTGTTCATTAATTGAAACCATTTGTATGCTTGAATTATTATAAAGATAGTTCACTTCCATTCCATATGCACTTGCCCATCAATAAAACACTTAACTCCTAGCAATCATTGTGTCCAACCATATTTGAATTCATATGAGACCAATTGCAGAGTTAATCCATCTCACTTCATTATTTCCTTGTGTAGATTTTTGTTCTTAAAACAACCATTTAAATACATGGGGGATAGACCACTCTTCATCTCATTTCATTTTTATTTTTCTCTCTCTATCATGGTTTTATGTTTTTAAAAGACTTGATGGTTTTAAAGGATATTATTATTTACACAGTCCTTGAAGAGTAGAACACAAATAAGCATAATTTCCTCATTCATTGTGTGATTAACTAAGGGTTTTTCATAATTTGTATATTCATTGTTCTTTATTCTCCATTGTCTTCCAATCATTGTTTCTTTACATTTGGTGTACTCACTTGAGGAACATTCTCTAAATTTAAATCTTGATTTCATTTATTGTCTTGATTTCCTTTTTAATCTAGTATGTTTCTGCATTATTTTGCTTTTTCTTTGACTTAATTCTTTCGTAGTTCAAAGCTCCTTCTATTTCCCTCACTTTAATTCATGTGCTTGGTTTTATTTCCTGCACTTTGCTTTCATCTCATTTCTTGCACCTTAATTTTCCATAGTTCCAATCACCAAAGGAAAGATTAAAGGTCTAACTCGTGAGATATGACCTTCTCGTAATGGGTTTCAACCTAAGGTGTTAGTTTATTTCCTGTCAATTGAATTTATTCACGCTTTCTTGTTTCGTTTATTGCATGGTTTTCCGGTAATAGGCTAGACTAGGCTCCAATCCTACATTTCCTGTGCTTGCACCTCTGAGTCTACGACTCCCCGATTGACATTTTAATGTTGGGAATTAATAGTGCATATATTTAGCCCCACATTTTTGGCATCGTTGTCGAGGATGTGCTAAAGGGATTAGAGCATAGGTAGGTTGCTTTTATTTCTCCAAATCCTTGATTGTTCATTTCATGCAAGTGTGTTTCTTTTCATGCAAGTGTGGTGTGGTTTTAAGGACGACCTAAGGGCGGAGAGAAGATGGTAATATGAGAGGTAAGAACATGCACATCCACTTTGGTGGGGTTGCTCCAAAGTTAGGTTTTCCTCTTCCTTTCAGTGGTTAGAATTTGTATTTTATTAGCATTAGCCATTTTTTATATATATGAGAAGAGAAGTTAACTTGTGTGAACAGATAACTTGGTGACAGAAGGGTCCTAGTAGCACGATGGCGCTTCGAGTATATAATTGGTTTTCTTACATTTTCTTTTAGTTTACTTCTTTTTATTTCTTTAGGATTTTTTTAAAAAATTGGGCATTCTAAGAACCCCCCCTCTACACTAATCCATGTGTGAAACAGGACCCATCAACCAACAACAAGAACTCAAAGATGATCAATATTTTGGAAGAACTTTCTCAAATCCTAGAAGCAGCTGGGATCTCTGCCTCTCAGAAAGAGCGAATATTGACAATAGTCAAGAACCTATCTACCTCTTTGAAATTTATATAAGAACAAGAGTTCCATTAGCTACATCCACAAGCATATCTAGAATCCTTTTGTAATCACCCTTTCCAGTCTATAGGAGAGACTAAAGAATCATGGACCACATTCGATGGAGAGCCGCCATTAGAGCCTGCGATCGAGGAGTTTTTTATATGCCTTTCTGAAGATCCTCCATGCACTGACGAGACCCATTATTAGAAAGAATATGATCTACCTGGCATGATAGAAGGAGACATGCAGAGTGGTATAAATGAGGAAGTGAACCAAGAACATCAAGATTACATTGAGCTATGGTTCCATATGACTATCATATTGAAGCACCACTCTCTTCTTCAACAACTCTTCACATCATCATCAAAGTAGTTGGTTCTTAATACTCTGGTATACATTAAATCTTATCTTTCAAACCCAAGTATGAATGTATTTCTACACATGTTACGCACATGGCTACATTGGAAATATTCTTACACGTGAAATATGATTTCTTGTTCTTAGATAGGATAGAGTAAAATTTGCATGTTAGTTAACTTAGTTCTAAATAAATGCATTATCTTTTCATGTTTATTTCCAAATAAATGAACTGACATGAACATAATAATGATGACCTAACATCAGAAACCAAAATAACTTAGGATATTTCTTCTTATTATTACATATGGATTTCTGACTATTAATAATAGCAGTTGCTCATAAGCCTAATATTTAAAATATTATGGGGATTTACAAAATCTTTAAGGTTTTCATAATGATACCCAGAGGTAACTTGTACATCCTAGTTTCATATCAGGACTTGTATTCAGTCATTCTTATCAAATAGTAGCAGGTGAGTGAATGAAACTTCTACTTGTGAGGGAACACAATATTATATGGAGAAGATGAATGAACCTCATCCAATTACCATTTGATAATGTCCATAAGATTATCTTAATACCTTATCATTCATATCTAGGATGTCATTGTCCTAGAAGTGGGATCCATAAATGTAGGAGTCTAATAAACTCAAATGCGAACTTTATCAATATTACTTGAATGACAGAAATTCTATGAGAAATTAAACAGGGATGACTAGTTTCCTACCGATTTCTCATTTATTAAATACCACTTATCTCCTCATGTTTTCCTGTTTAAGGATGAGAGGAAAAATCCCCCATCATAATTAACATTGTTTCCTGAGCATAAAATTGTTAATGATTGATGAAATCGTATGTAATAAATAATTTAGGAATTTCCTTTATGCTTGTAATGTTTTAAAATAAATTTCATTTCAAAATTTATAAGCATGAATAAAGTCTAAGTTTTGGTTGTTTTTTTAAGATAACATCAATGTTTATTTCTTCTCTCACAATAATAACATTGGTTTAGTTCTTTTATATTTTTTTGTTCTGGTACTACTGGTACAAAAACCAGTAGGTTCATGTACCAACAATACATAAATTTAAATCTTTTTCGAGAGTACCTTTTGCAGGATATTTCAAGCAGTTCTCAGCTTTGGCATACTTCATTTCCATCCTTTAGCGAGCATGTGTCTGTTCCACATAGTCCTCTTTCAACTTGTAGCAATTTTTGTGCGCTAATAAGAGTTTGCATGAGGACATGCAAACCAGCAGGTGTAGCGGAGAGAGAGAAGGAAATCTCAGCAGATTCAACACTTCTAGTATTGAATATTGGGTTAAAGCACCTACAACTTGATCTAATAGTAGTGATTTCCAGCAGGGATTATTTTAGGGATGGAAATTTATATTAAAATGCAGAAACATGGGCTAATCTTACTAGTCCTTAATATGCAAAATGTAAAATATTTGGCGATAGTTTTGTAAAAATATTCAAATTTTTAAGGATTTTATATAGTTTCTATAAAATTTTGGCAATTTTTAAGGTAAAATAATTTTATTTTATGGAATTTGGGCGAATCGTTTTTAGAAAAAATGGAAATTCACGAATCCTTTTTTGGGAAAAAAACATGGAAAATTAGCCCATTTGCGAAATTTAGTCCCTAAAATCAACTATGATTGCCAGCATATTCTACAGCTTGAAACTCAGAGTATCCCAGCCACAAGGATCATGTTCTGGTACTGCAGAATCTTTCTCTTGTATTGTCTTGTTCCAGTATTGAAGAATCTTGTTCCAGTGCCATTTAATTATCCGGTACTTGTATCAAAATGATATGATCATTGTCATGTATTTGACACTATTATTACTTCAGGTGATTGGAGGTATGAGCTAATTTTTCATGTTCTTTCTATTAAAGAATCATTTTAAATCGTGTTGAATTATTTGTATTCTTATGTACACTTCCTATTCTGAACTTTCATACCTACTCCTAAATGTATCACCATTATTATCCCATTAAAGTGAAATTTCCACATTCATCCCTATCTTGTTCGATACGTCTATTGGTCCATCTGCCTTATTATTACCTCATCGTTTTGAAAAGTGAATTTCAATATGAATGGCCAAAATTATCCATTGGGAAAGGATGACACCATTATGTTTGATATTGGCCTAATTGATCTAAAAAATTATTATCCAAAGACTCTCTTCATAAGTTTCTCTTGGAAGGTATTGATGAAAAACCTCCTATGGTGGAACACTACTAGAAAACCTTAATAAACTTTCATAAGAATCCTAACACTAAAGGACCTTTTAGTCATTATTTGGGATGTTCTTTTATACATTGAATAGTTGAGATTTGAGATTGTTGTGGATGATGTCACCCTTGGACTAAATATAAATGATCAACTATGTGCCTAGTAAATTTAAAACACTCTCATACCACCTACCTTCCTTATACTCTAAAAAAATGTTAATGAATAGTATACATCATTCTAAATCTTTTGAGTGATATATAATAAAAAGGAAGTATCAGGAAGTACAAGTAAATCCATCAGGGCACTGAACAAGCATGTTGGCAGCGAGGCTATGCTCGTGTGATAAACTCGTCAGGGTATTGAACAGGCCTGCTGGAAACAAGGCTATGTCGGGTAAAGAGAGCTAAAAAAACATACCATTGACACATCTAAAACTAAAAATCAGAGTCACATTCTGAAGCGATGATCATTTGAATTGAAGTTAGGAGATGAATTGTATATCTCTTGTATAATGGTCATAAGATCTTTCAAATACTTGTTTATGGATTCTATCCTTTTGAAATAGACAGGTTTTCATGGAAGTGGGACCCTTAGTATATGTAATTCACCTTTCCTAAACAAAAATATTTATCTATATACTTGGATAATGGATAAGTTAATCACCTTAGGAATGTATCGTTTTATATATCTCATTTTCCCTATGGTGTTGAAACCATGACTATGTCACTTTTATTCTAATAAGGTAATGAAGGCAAGAGAGCCTAATGAGCTAACTAAGGGTGGAACTTCAGGGAATGCTCAATTTAGTCATAAATAGCACCAATTTTGAAATTTTGATGATCATCATTGCATGAGGACATTCAATAGATTGGGAATGGAGGAAATGTTGGGTCTCCCTTTTGACATCTATAGTTACCTCATTTTTTCTTCATATATCGATCATTTTTCCTTGAAAGCATAAGTAATCTAGCCATTTTGCTCATTGTTATACTCTCTTAATAACTTCTTCGTGTACATGAGGTAATGAACATTTAGATATGGTTTTTATGGTTTATTAATAGTTAAAATAATTATTAATGTGTTATAATCCCTCTTATTACCTTGTCATGGAAATCTTATTAAGACAAGATCTTAAGACAGCGCTCCAAGTCATCTGGTACCAGTGCTCTAAGTCATTCGGTACATGTATTAGAACATTCCAAATCCATTTTTTAATGAAATCTATAGGCATCTGATACATGTACCCGAAAATAGTCATCTGGTACCAGCATCCTACAGAATTCTAGTACCAGACTTTCGGCTTGATGTTTGAACAGATGAGGGTGAATATCAAAATTTGGGGACATGGGTTTTCTCCAAAGTGACATCGGAATGTGGAAATCCACATTAGAGTTCACCCATATTTCATGTGTAGACCTCCAGCTTAGGGGGGGCAATTCAGCCCAAAAATTAATCAAATTTTTAGAATTTTGATACCAACCTGTGCCTCGATTTCTGTGCAGATGAAGGTAGAGCTCAAAATTCTAAGATTTGGGTTTTTTCGAGAAGGTGGGAAATTAAGTGAATCATGAGAAATTTTTCAAAATTTGAATTTGAATTTGTTTGGAATATATGGGTGGATCCCTAACTTAAATATGCTCAAATTGATGAAAAACCCTGATTTTTTTTTATTTTATTCCAAAAATTCTAAAATTGGTTTTAACCAAAATCTGAGTTGGGGAATTTAGTTTTATCCATTACTCCATGGATTTAATGTATAAATAAGACTCATAGGGTTGTGAGAGAGATCCATTATCATCATTAACCTTTTTTGTAAGTAGGGAGATTTATTCTTGTGAGAAATCTTTAAGGAGTTGACAACAATGGAAAAATAGAGTTCCATGACCAAATGAAAAGTTGAATGTTGTTGATCCATTGTGCATATCCTTGGCTTGATCTAATTTTCTTCAAGCATGATTAACTAGTGTGGGAAGGGCCCCTCATTCTGGTAACATCTTGCTTCTTTCCTTTTGCTTTATTAAATGTGGCGTTTTTAATCTGTGTTTTAATTGCAGTCCCATTGTTATTTTCATTTTATGATTTAAATATATTCTCTTACATTAGATTGATAAAAATAAACTCAATGTTAATTGTTCATTTGGTTAAGTTTCCTTCATTCACTCGTTTCTAGCACTATTAAGCAAATACTATACACAGTTAAGAGTAGAGAATCATTTATATGTGTTAAGTATTATGTATTGTTTCTTTTTATTCATAAAAAATACAAAACAGATTTCTTCTCTCACCTTCACCAATTGGCTCTTAAATCAGATAATTTCTCATTAATTGAAACCATTTGTATACTTGACTTATTATAAATATATTTCACTTCCATTCCATATGCACTCGCCCATCAGTAAAACACTTAACTCCTGGCAATCATTGTGTCCAACCATATTTGAATTCATATCAGACTGATTGCAGAGTTAATTCATCTCACTTCATTATTTCCTTGTGTAGATTTATGTTCTTAAAATAATCATTTAAATACATGAGGGATAGACCACTCTTCATCTCATTTCAATTTTTCTTTTTCTCTCTTTGTCATGGTTTTATGTTTTTAAAATACTTGATGGTTTTAAAGGATATTATTATTTACATAGTCCTTTAAGAGCAGAACACAAATAAGCATAATTTCCTCATTCATTGTGTGATTAACTAAGGGTTTGTCAGAAGGTGTATATTCATTGTTCTTTATTCTCCATTGTCTCCCAATCCTTGTTTCTTTACGTTTGGTGTACTCATTTGAGGAACAATCTCTAAATTTAAAGCTTGGTTTCATGTATTGTCGTGATTGACTTTTTAATCTAGTTTGTTTTTGTTTTGACTTGATTCTTTCATAGTTAAAATCTCCTTCTATTTCCCACACTTTAATTCATGCACTTGGTTTTATTTCTTGCACTTTTCTTTCATCTCATTTATTGCACCTTAATTTTCCATAGTTCCAATCACCAAAGAAAGATTAAAGGTCTAACTCGTGAGATATGACCTTCCCATAATGTGTTTCAACCTAAGGTGTTAGTTTATTTCATGTCAATTGAATTCATTCTCGCTTGTCTGTTTCGTTTATTGCATTCTTTGCGGGCAATGGGCTAGACTAGGCTCCAATCCTGCATTTCCTGTGCTTGCACCTCTAAGACTACGAATCCATGGTTGAAAATTTAATGTTGGGAATTAATAGTGCATACATTTAGCCCCACAAACAAAATGATAAGTAATTCACTAAATTGGATCTCAAAACATGACACCACCAACTACAAGTCAAATATGAAGACACTTGGAAGACTACCTCCAATACAATGCAATGTTTGTATGAGTGGTTGGTTTATGTAATTCACCAACTAGTTTTATGTGTTTGATGAATGAAATTATTTATCCTTATATATATTCATTTATAATAGTGTACTTGGATGATATTTTAATATATATTCCTACCTAGGGTGATCATGTTTTACATTTGATGCAAATGTTAGAGACACTAAGGGAACACATGTTGTTGGGAAACCTTAAGAAATGTGAGCTTTCCCAACAATATTTTGTGTACTTGGTGTCTATGATTGGTGGAGTATAACTCAAGATTGATCCTATGAATAAGGAAGCCATCATCATATGGCCAACTCCTACTAATGTTATCGAAGTGCAAAGATCAAGCTTAGTAGCTATGGAAGTTCATATCTTCTTTTAAAATTACGGCTATAACTTTTCATGATATAACAATAAGTGGCAACAGTTTCCATTGGGGAAAGACTCAACAAAAGGATTTTGAAGAAATTAAACATAAAATTAGTCAAGATCTAGTTTTAGCATTGCCTAATTTATATATTCCTTTTGAAGTAGATATTGATGCCAGTGGGTGTTCCATGGGAGAATAAGGAGTTGTTTCATGGTGTAATGTTGAACTACCTATGAAAAGGATCTCTATGACTTAATACAAGAAATTAAAAAGTGGAAGGATTATCTAATGGGAAAGGTGACCTTCATCCACATAGATTACCATCCCCTGCAAGACTTTCAAGCCTAGAGAAAATTGCAGTAAGACTCTATAATGGATGGGATTTTTGCAACAGTTTTATCTAATCATCAAGTATAATAAAGGCATCACAAACAAGATAGAATACATATTGTCAAGACTACAAACACCTGAGATTACAACTTTGGGTACTCTTATGCACATGAATATTTTCACTCATGATATATACAAACATCAATACATAGAAGATGGGGACTTCAAGGAGATATCTCAACAATTTCAAGGCCAAGTTCATGAAGAAGAAGGTGACAAAAAGGTTGATTACCATCTTCAATATAAGTTTATTTACAAGCTAGATAAGCCATGTATCCCTAAAGGTGAGAGAAAATGACTTATAAGAGAGGTTTCTCCTCCAAAGTTGTTGGATGTGTTGTATTACTTGCAGGTATAGATTGTGCATCCATGCATGTTTGGCATGGATTTGATTTTGGTTCGTTATTTTTTGGAGGCTATTATAGATGTATTTTGGGGGTTTTTGGGTGGTTTTATACCCATTTTAATATAATTTTGGTAAATGGATCAGGGTTGTAATCTAATCATGGTAGAAAATTAGGGTTAATTGATGTTGTGGAATACCCAAATATTATATTGTAATTAATTGAGTAAATACAATGAGATATATAGGTGTGGCTTTAAGTTAGTTTGATTTTCTAGATTAAGGGTTTCCAAGATAAATATTGCGTATACTATGTGTGAATGTGATATTGTTTCTTCCATCTTAAGATTTTGGTAGTATTACTTCTATTTAACAAGTTTATCAATCTCTTCATTTGGCATTAGAGTGAGGTTATTATCTTTAGAGGGACACCTTTGTTTCTAGGGATTAGCTCTTTTTTTAATATCAAGGGTATCTTGGGTAAATGATAAACTTATTCTTGAGCAAGAGCTTTGCATAGGTGAATCTTGTGTGAATGAAAATGGAAACCATTTCAGAAATAGAGATAGAAAAATTCAACATCAAGAGCTTTAAGTTATGGAAATTCAAGATGGAAGATCTTCTTGTCGATAGAGATTAGTGGGTTAATGTGTCTAGAAACAAATCCACAGGGTATGGCAAAAGAAGACTGAGAAAAATTGGATAGGGAGGAAAAGAGTACTAGTCAGTTGTTCCTTTTAGATTCAATGTTGTTGAATTTCTTAGGAGAAGCAAGTTCTGAGGAGTTATTGGAGAAGTTAGGGGCTTTGTATTAGTCAAATTCCATGGTAAACAAACTATTTATTTGGAAGAAACTTTACCTCATTAGGTTGAATGATGATGATTATGTGGAAAGAACCTTAACATGTTTAACATTATAGTAAGTCATTTAACCTATGTTGATATTAAGATGTATGAAGAAGATACGTTTTTACTCTATTATATTCTTTACCAGATTCGTGGGATAATTTAGTTGTAGTTATTGGGACTACTAATTAATCTACATTAAAGTTGAGGATGTAGTTTAATCCTTGTTATTAGAGGAAATGTGATGAAAATCCATGGAGAGTATAACCAAGGATGCATTTTTTGTGAGAGGTTGTTCTCATGACAAAATTAAAAATAAATCTAGGCACAGATCAAAAGTAAATGCTAGAAATGCAGTAAATCTAAGCATATGAAGGAAGATTGAATATCTAAAAATATTGATAAAAGTAAGTTATCTAATTATGCTCCTTCCATAGAAGTGAATACCTTTTCAAAAAGAGGGGATGTGTAATTTCAATCTACAAATACACACTCAAATCATGATGAGTGGTTGATCGATTCAGTTGCTTCGGTTCATATGAATCCCCACATGGAGTGGTTTTGTGAATATGAAAAATATGATGGAGGTGATATTGTCTTAGGAGATTACTTGACATTAAAGATCATAGGATGTGGAAGGGTCGAGATTATGCTTAAAGATGGAATAGCTACGATTCGTAAATGGGAGGCTTATAGCCTATCTGTCTCACCAACACGGAATTCTCTGTAAAAAAATTATAACCTTATCTCTTTGGATGAAAGGAAACTCTCAACCAATCAAGCCACAATTCGAGTCGGTCCAAACAATTATGGATTCGGCTATCAGGAAGTCAATTCAAAACAAAATGAGTCATAAAGATGCAAGTCAAGTTGGAGGTGAAGTGAACCAAAAAAAGTCGGGTCGACCAAGTCAAATTATAATAAAACCAAGTTGAACAAGAAGCCAAATCAACTAGAAGCAGACCCAGCTGGACCGTGAGTGAAATCATTTGACTAGGAATTGTTGTTGATTGAATAGGGAAGGTAAATTGACCAATAAAAATCCCAGTCGGATGAAAGTCGACCTGTGATCAAAGAAATCAAGTAAAGGATGGATTTGGTGGCCAACGGTGAAGGGAAACCTTCTGCAAATCGGAATTGGTGACCAGCAGTTGAGAATAAAGTTTGAGAGCCAAATTTTATAACCGATGGCATGTGAAAAATGTTTGGGAGACTATTCTTAATAACCCACAATGCAGAAAAATGACTCAGGTGATTTTTGACAACCCAGAGCAACTAAAAATGTGGGGGAGTTGATTCAGTCCTTCCCTTACAAAGAAAAGCATGTAGATGTCGACTTAGGAATTCATGGACATCAAAAAACATATAGAAGTCGATCTGGCATTCGACGACAGAGGAAAAATGTTTTGGGGTGAATTTGATAGACGAAGAATGGGAAACAATGTGTATATGGTATGTGGGCAGCTAATAAGCACCTTGAAAAACCCAGACTTTGATATATATGATGTCTATGCTTTAAGGGAAATGGAAACAGACAAAAAAGTTGAGAATTCTCCCCATGACAACAAAATAGAAACCCCCCATTGAATTTGCAGCAACTTGGGAAGGATGGTCATCGATTCCCAACTCAAGGAATCAATGCACGACTATGGTTAAAGAGTTGTCAAGATAGCTTACGAATCCATAACAACCATATTCATATAAAAGGATCTCAAGTCCAAACTGGTACGAAATTATATTTTATAAATAAAACGTAGACCACCATTAAGTTACAGTGCACACATTAACCATTCATAAGCAACACAAACACAAAGCAATCACCACACATAAACTTAGAATTTACCCTCGAAACCCAAATAGGAAAACCAACATTCTTTTGGCTTTAGTCTGGCTCTTATTTATTCAGCAATGGGCAAGTTACAGGCTCTCTGGTAGATATCTATGCTCCTCAGTGAAATCTGGGCAACCTCTCTACATCATCCGCAGCCAAAGAACCATTTTCTCATTATGGGGATACATGATATGGAATGTTGAGTCAAATAGGAGGATAGTTGGAAGTTCAACCATCCCCAACGCTTCAACTTCTCTCCAGTTCATTTCTCCTTCATTTCTTTATTTTCTTGTCTTTTTTATCCCATGTGGAAAAGGTTTTATGAACATCTCTTTTTTTTTTCTTTTATAAAATAATGTATTGCCCAACTTTATATACATTACATATAGAAATGGACATCAATAGTGCTGGTGTGGGGCCCTTCGTGCCCACAATTTGATCTCCTTCATCGTCCATAGCCTTAATCTTTTCATGTGTCGATCATATTAAATTCATGTGCCGATAGCCAATTGTTCTTGTCGGATATGATTTACATCACACCTCCCCATTGGGATCCTTTTGGTCCCCAAAATATACCAAGGATAGATGATGGAACTTGCTTGCAATCCAGTTCCTCTCATATCACTCTTCTTTCCTTGCAGTCTATCCCTTGAGACCAATCTTCCACATTTCTTGTTCTTCGCTCCTTATGCTAGAACATTGTGTCTTGCTTCAACTCCTCAACACCATGCGGTGCAAGGTCTTCGACAGTCGGCAGAACCTGATGTTCTTCCTCCTCATCCAACATGGAGGGTTCAAACAAATTCAAATTTTCCACGTTCACCACTGGGTTGATATGCATGTAAGGTGGAAGTTTCAACCTAAAGGAGTTCTTGTTCACTTACTCAATGATCCCAAATGGTCCATATTTAAGGGGCATTAGTTTCTTTGTTGTTCCTTCCAATCGTTCCCTACATAGATAAAGCCACACCTAGTCTCCAACATGAAACTTATGATCCTCCATGTGTTGATCATGCCTGGATTTGTACAATTGTTGGCTCTTCTTGAGCTCTCCTAAATCCTTAGATGTATATGCCCGATCTTATCCACAAATGTGCTTACCTTTTGTTCTTCTCCTTATAGTTTTCCTTCTTCCTTCTATTTTCCATAAACAATATCAAATGGTGAAGGAGGTAAATAACCAAAAAATGTCTCGAAAGGAGAGTTGTTGGTGGAAGAATGAAGTGATTTTTTGTAAGAATGTTGAAGGTAGAATATCTATGCATCCCAAGTATTTGGATGTATGTTGTTGTAACCTTTCAATAATTGCACCAACATCTTGTTTACTACATTGGTTTGGCCATCAATTTAAGGGTGGAATTTATTAGATTACTTCAACTTGGTGTCCATTATTTCCAAAAATGTTGTCCAAAATCTGCCCAAGAACCTGTTGTCTCGATCAGATATGTTGGAAATTGGTAATCCAAAATGTACCCAAACATGGCTGAAAAATAGTTCAGTTGCTTCTCATCCGGAGATTGTCTTCTTGCAGGGAATGAACACACATTTTGTTGAAATGGTCCACAAAAATTAACATGTAGTCATCACCTCTATGAGTCAAAGGTAAACCTCCAAAAAAATCCATGGAGATTATTTCCCAAGGCTTGTTTGGTACTAGCAATGGCACGTGCAAACCAAGTTTTTGGTTGCTTGGATTGCTAGTGTTGCAAAGAATGTAGCCTCTAACAAACTTTTCCACTTGCTCCTAGATCTTTGGCTAAGTCACATTCCACTGCAAATTCGCCATTGTCATTTTCATGGAAAAATGTACAACAACCCTATAAGCGTGTGCCTCTCTCATCAATTGAACTCTTATGTCTCGGGGTATGCATAGTTTGTCCAAATTGTACAACAACCCATCTTGGAGGTGGTATTTGTTTTCTTCCATGACAACTACTACCCTTTCCTTCAGTTGCTTGTAGACTCTTTCGAAGTCTTCATCTCCATCATAATATTCACTCAGAAGTTCATGAGTGAAAGGCTCAAGATGCATTATCGTCCCAATTGTTGTAGTCTTCTTTAGTGGTGGTTGAGAGAGCATGTCTTCTAGTCTATTCATGACTCATTTTTTTTACATAATAAATAAATGAAATTGTTGCAAGAAACATAACCACTTATAATGCCTCAATTGTTGCATCTTGATCTGACCCTATAGATATTGAAGAGGTTGATGATCTGTGTGTATGATAGTCTATTTTCCCAAGAGATAATGCTTCCACTTCTTTATTTCTTGTACAATTGCAAAGAGTTATTTATCATGCGTGGGATAGTCAAGCAATTCTCCATGAAACAACTCTAAATGGTAGCACACAGGCCTTCCTCCTTGTATGAGTATTGCTCCTAATGCATATCCACTTGTTATGAAATGAGGACACTTCCATGTTCAACCTAGCAGGAGAGAGGAAGAAATATTTAATCAAGAAAGTAAATGACACAGCAAACATACAGTACACCTAGATTTTCCCTGGAAACCCAAACCGAGAAAACTAGCATTCCTTGAGAATTTTTCTCTCTTGTTGTCTTATTCATTTAGAATAAAAGGTTACATGTCTAAAATTGGTCCACACCTAAGACACAATCGAAATCATACCCTCTTGTTTTACATAAGAACAACCATGTAGCTAATTCGTCTTACATCTACATGACCAACAACCTTTATGATTTCATCTAAAGATTAGATTTTACAGGATTACAAAACGCATTCTTTATAGGATTTATAGTAGGAAAAACCCTAAATAAAAGGCACCTAAAAATGGTTACATATCCATGCATATCATTGGCTACAAATCCCATGAATCTCATAATTCTGTTACAGTCGACTACCAAGTCGGATTACCAGTCGACCTTCATTTGGTCTTTAGTCGGTTGTCACTCGCCCACATGTCTACCTCTTCGACTTGTTGTCAATGTATTTACCATGTTGAACCACCTCAACCTTCAACTTTGACTTTACCCAGTCACACCTCAACCTTTGACTTATTTTCGATCCACCTCGACTTTGATTTTTAGTCGATCCACCTTGACTAGACTTTCACTACAAAGAATATAACAACCCAACATTATCCCACTTATTCTTTTCTTTGATGAAACTAGGAGACCCCTAAAATCTCATTTAAAGACCCAGGGCAGCAATGCCCATTGCCTCTCTACACCAAGATAACTTCATAGCACTCACAAAATTTGTCAAATATCTGTTATGTTTTCCAACATGTCTACTTTCTCCAGCAGCACCTTGTTTCTTTCCACCATGTCTGTCACGAAATGGTATTGTACATCAATGTGCTTAGTCTTAGAATGATAAGCAAGTTTCTTTTCCAGAAATACATTTATTTGACTTCGATAACTTATCTTTATATATGTCTGCTCAAACCTGATTCCTGAACACAGCCTTTGCATCCATATTGCTTCTTTGCTTCCATGAGTGGCTTCCATGTATTTAGCTTCTATTGTTGACAGGGCTACAACCTCCTATCACTTACTCATCCAGTTGATTACTCCACTGAACATTTTGAACACATATCCATTGGTCGACTTTCATCGATCCAGATCTCTAGCCCAGTCGACGTCGACAAATCCATCTACATTTAATTCACTATCACCTCCATGTTTTCCTTGGTAGCATATAGCGTAATATTTTGTGCCACACAAATACCTAAATACTCTTTTGACAGTTGTACGGTGCTCCTTCCCAAGTGTCAACATGTATCTGATCAACACTCCCACTGCATGGGCAATTTCTGATCGTGATCCGGATTATTTTCGGCATGAAATGAGAGCGGAGATATAATAAAGAAATGTGCAGAGATATTGCAGATATTCAATAATATAATAGAAATGTATCAGAGACACAACCATAAACACATATATACAGTAATACGTGATTTCTATTAATCAGAGAAATGTACAGAGACTGTAAAAATATAGAGTGAAAGACTCGCTAGAATGGTGGCAGCTTATCTCTGAGAAGAGATGTGACGGCTACTCGCATTCGCAAGAAGATGATTGAAATGAGGCTCTAAAGGCCCTTTTACAATAAACAGGAATGCCAAAAGTCCTAGACATCCAAAAACCTAACCCTAGGAGATGAAGCGCCAAAAGTCATGTGGGCCCCGTTTGGGTAAGTGAGTACATCAACTTCCCAGGGTCGTAACTTTTGCATACGATCTCCGTTTTAGGCGTGTGATAGCTCGTTGGAAAGGTATTGTCGAGGAGATTAATTTTGGGGGCTCAATCATGCCTTCATCTATCATTGAGAACATTGATCTCGAAAAACCTTCATTTGGACCCTCAAAATGGCCCCGGAAGTTAAAACCTGCTAAAAATAGTAAATTGCCAAAATGGCCAGAAAACTGTTTTGAGCCATTTGGAAAAGGTGGGTGGCCACCGATATCCACCTGGATCAATCCTCCCTCCTTAGGAAACAATGGTCTCCATTTCGTTGAGTTCCCGGGGGAGAGGGAAAAGCATTTGTTGAATCTGCATCTTGGTGAGTTGCTTGTCTTGTTGGAGAAGTCACGCTGCTTAGTTTGTGGAAATCTGTCACGAACCTGTGGCTGGAAGGTTTGGACCTTTTTAACCA
>ML778673.1:395925-407885 GCA_009831015.1 Picea engelmannii
AAAGTCATGTGGGCCCCGTTTGGGTAAGTGAGTACATCAACTTCCCGGGGTCGTAACTTTTGCATACGATCTCCGTTTTAGGTGTGTGATAGCTCGTTGGAAAGGTATTGTCGAGGAGATTCATTTTGGGGGATAAATCATGCATTTGGCTATCATTGAGAACCTCAATCTCAAAAAACATTCATTTGGACCCTCAAAATGGCCCCGGAAGTTAAAACCTGCTAAAAATAGTAAATTGCCAAAATGGCCAGAAAACTGTTTTGAGCCATTTGGAAAAGGTGGGTGACCACCAATATCCACCTAGATCAGATCGAGTGCAGACTATCACATACAATAGACTACCAACAACATGTCCCATGTCCTTTATTTCCTCTTATGTCCTTGGACATTGTTCAATAGTTAGCCTTGCTCGCACAAGAATTGGTACCTTCATAGGTTTGAAATTCCGCATGTTGAAACGTTTTAAAATTGTTTCAATATACTTTGTTTGGTTCAACCAGAGCTTTCTAGTTGCTCGATCTCTCTTAATATCCATTCTGAGAATTAATTTTGTTGCACCGAGATCCTTCATGTCGAACTTGGAGGATAGATGCTTCACCTCCTTAATTGCGTTCATGTTGTCTCCAATCAAAAACATGTCGTCGACATACAATGCTACATATATGAAATTCCCACCTTCTTCTGGAATATATGCAGTGATCATCTTTTATTCTCACAAACCCCAAACTAAGGATGTATGTGTCAAACTTTTAACACCACATCCTTGTTGATTGCTTTAGACCATAAAGGGATATTTTCAGTTTACACACCAAATATTTATTTCCCTTTACTAAAAATCCTTTAGGTTGTTTGATGTAGATTTCCTCGTCCAGGTCCCCATGTAGGAACATTCTCTTCACATCTGTTTGTTCTATTTCTAGATCAAATGTTGAAACCAGAGACATTAGTACTCTAATGGAAGTTAATTTTGTGACAGGGAGGGAAATATCACCAAAGTTGACTCCTTCAACTTGGAAATATCCTTTCGCTACCAGTCGATCTTTAAATTTCTCGACTTGACCTACTACATTCATCTTCTTCTTGAATACCCATTTTCTACCAACGATTTTTCTTCCACAAGGTAATTTTACTAAGTCGCATGTCTCATTCTTGTGCAAGGATTCCATCTCTTCAACGATGGCGTCCTTCCATATTTTTCCCTCTGTTGAGTCGACTGCCTCCCCAACCAACTTGGGTTCATCATCGGTGGTAGTTAACACGAATGCAGAACTGAAGTCGGGTGAACTATACCTTTCAACTAGTTTTCTTACTCTTTATTACCTCCTTACAACCAAGTTCAGTTGTTCCACCTCTTCTTCTAATTCAATCAACTCATTTGAATCATCTTCTTCAATCCTCAGTTGAAACTGCACCTTCTATAGATTATTCTCGATCTAAACAATTTCTTCAGGCTCATACTTACTTCCAACTTCTCTGAAGACCACATATTGAATGTGCATTGTTTTCTTTTATGTAGGATCCCAGAGATTATATCATTTCATTCATTCTTTGTATCCAATGAAAATACACTTGACTTCCTTCTTGTCCATCTTTCTCCTCTTTTCCTTGGGAACATGCACAAATGCATTGTAACACCCAGGTTTCCCCCAGTTTGTAAATATAACTATATTGGCCAAAAGACTATGGAAAACTTGATATGTGTGAATGTTTGATTTGATGAACCTTTGTATAAAAGGTCAATGAATGTAATTTATGTTATTAATAGAAAATGGATAAGTGTTGCATAACTGTTGAAAGGGGGGTTTTCCAAGATAGACCATGAATGCTATGAAAGAGATGGTGACGGGAACCAGGAATGGTTGAGATAACCCCCACCAAACCAGTACCTTGTTGGATTTAATTTCTCAAGACCAGGACAATCCTCTGACCCAGGAATGAATTATCATTCAGGTTGGTAGATGTGAAGACCTCCTCAAGAGTTAATGAGGGATGGGGTAGAGCACCCATCTGTGATGATTTCATACCTGACCACGGACTAGGGATTGGGGCCACACGCAATCTTACTGAGGAAAGAAAGAAAGGAAGGTGTGGTGGATAAAGGAGAGATGGAAAAAAAAAAAAAAGACTAAGCTCTCGGGTTCGAGGAAGAACTAAAAAACAAGTGTGTTCTGGTCACAGGGAGTGGCTAGTAGGGTTATATTACAAGATAATAAATGAGGTTGATGAGTGACTGAGGAGATACTCAGGAAAACCTCCTTGCTTGGTATATATAAGACCCATTTCCAAGATCTTGTGGGAGGAGGAGAGTAACCTCTGTCCCTAATTGTTATTGAGCCAGAAGGAAGAGTTCTCTCTTAGAGCATCATGGTCTAGCTCAGGGGTGGCCAGTGGTAAATCCATTAGGATTGACTGAGCCTATGGTTGGGTTGAAACAGACACCCCTTTCAGCAGTCGCATCACGTCTTTTGGTTCTGATAAGTGTTTTCATAATTTATGCATTGAAATGAAACAATGGGTGAATGCTTATATATATATATATATATATATATATATATATATATATAAATGTTTTTTGTATTGAATGATCAAGCTATGTGTATGCATTTATCTTCTTGTGAACTTATGCTTATGATCGATCGTCTATATGCCCCAGCTTAGCCTTCGAGGTGTCTTGGGATGTAAACCTATAGGATGGTTGGGATAGAAAGCTTTGCGTCAATCTGTCCATGTCGTTCTGAAGAGGATATCTTCTTCAGACTCCTTGTTGTGCGACTGGGATATCATGTTGAAGTCCTTAACAACTTTATGATGAATATATTCATGTTTAACTCGCGATAGTTTAGAAGGACCCATATGACCAACACCTAGGAACCCTATGCTAAGCCTAAGGGAGCTAAGCCCTTATGGCTTCAGAGCTCCAGAATTCCGGTACTTCAGGGTATTTTCGACCCTATGAGTCATAAATTGGCTGAAGGTAACCGGGAGTTTCAGTTACCGGCAAAGTTGACTGGAAACGGGGGGTTACTCTAGTGGGTAGAGGGGCCTGTCTCACCTGCTAACTGGGATCCGACTCTTCATTCCAAAGTAGCGAAAACCATCTATCAAGAACGATCAGAATTTCTCTCGATCGTTGGATCTACACCAAGACGACTTTGGTGAAGCTCCACTTCAAGAGAAGGGAGATGTTATAGCATCAAACTCCTCGAATTCTGAAGTTATGAAGTAAGGAGAGCCATAGATCTAGGGAGATCATAGGAGCCCTATGTAACCATATGATCGCTCAGAAGGAGGGAACCACATACGGTACTTTGGCGAAGAC
This sequence comes from Picea engelmannii, assembly GCA_009831015.1. Taxonomy (NCBI): domain Eukaryota; kingdom Viridiplantae; phylum Streptophyta; class Pinopsida; order Pinales; family Pinaceae; genus Picea; species Picea engelmannii. The sequence continues at coordinate 399,245 of ML778673.1, forward strand.
CTGATTCGGGAGAATGGAGTGGTAGTGTAGCCAAAACCCCTAAAGGTCGAAGCCACAAAGTGACCAGGACCATAGATCTAGGGATCCTTCGAGTTCTTTCCTAGCCGTCGGATATACGACAAGGTCAGCTCAGCGTTGACCACTTCAGGAGAAACAGGGGGAGACTCACCTCAAGATCTGCAAAGGTCGAAGTTACGAAGTAACGGAGGCCGTGGATCTAGGGGTTACATCGAGGCACCGTAACCATGGCATCAAGGGACCGGGAAGGTGATAAGTCAGGTGAAGCAATATGCTAACATCACCTAGGGTTACGTGGACCCACTTGGATACAACACGTGCCACCCTAGGTATGGGCCATGTGTCCTCTATGTATTGTCACATGTCCCCTCCAGTAATTAAGCATTCCGTCGATATGGAGGGAGGTGTGTTCAAGGCCCACCGGTAATTTCTGTCACATCTAGTACGTCACACCGTGAGAGTGGACCCCTTCGGGAGTCCGGGACTTCAAAAATCTGGGTGTTTGGGACATAGCATCATGTGTAAGTTGAAAGGCTCGAATGTCAGAGCCACATGGAGGTATTTCGGGACTTCGAGAGTTTGGGGACTCTGGGCTCCATAGGTAAAGCCTGTAGGAAGGAAAGGAGGCATTCAGCATCGAAGTGTCGAAGCACCGAAGTTTCGAATTCCTCTACATATGGTATGTTAGAAATGGATTGATTATGTTGTTGTTTTAATAGGATAATTTGATTCAAGAGGGACAACGAGACCTGAATACCCCATCCCTATGAAAGGTACTCAGGGGTCGAGTGTGTTACATGAATCACAGCCAAATACTTTGAGATGTGGAACCAAAGGCTTCTTACCCGATGATACCTCATGTGGAGTTGTGTTGACTAGCATCGATGAAGGAGACATATTCAATAGATATTTTGCAGTGCCAACTGCCTCTGCCCAGAATTCTTGTGCGAGCCCAACACCACTGAGCATTCTCCTTGCCTTGCCCATTAATGTTATGTTCATTTTCTCAGCAACTCCATTTTCCTATGGGGTATATGGTGTGGTATTTTGGAATACTATTCCACACTGCTTATAGAACCGATCATATTGTTTTCCACATAATTCACCACCATTGTCAGTTCTCAACACCTTAATCTTCTTATATGTCTAGTTTTCTACAAGAGATTTAAACTCTTTGAATTTATCAAAAACCTTTGATTTCTTCCTCAAGAAATATATACATGTCTTCCTGGGAAAATCATCAATGAAGGAGACATAATATAGGGATCCACCAAGTGAAGGCACTAAAAGAGGGCCAAACACATCACTATGAACCAACTCTAGAATCCCATTTTCCCTTGTCGCTCCAGATGGGAACCTCACCCAACTTTGTTTTCCATATATAAAATGTTCACAAAAGTCGAATTCTAAATTACATGTAGGAAAGTATTCGACCATACCTTTGTTATGCATATCTCGAAGTGATTTCTCTCTGATGTGCCCCATTCTCTCATGCCATATTTTGGTTAGGTCAACTTTATGATGACTTTTCGAGTCTATTTGAATCGAATCGGCCTGAGTCGAAGTCGAGTCGACTTCAGGAACAATGATGTTGTTGCATCCAATCGAGTCAACACTCCCTAGTAACTTGTATATGGTTCCAATGTGAACTCCTTTCATTAAGACCATCGCACCTATGACCATCTTGCACGAATCCTTCTGAAATAGAGTGTGAACCCCTACATCACTCATCTTGCTCACAGATATCAGGTTTCTTGCCAAACCCATAATGTGTAGCCCACCTGGAAGGGTTCTACTCCTCCCATCCTATAGTACATGTTGAACTCTTCCTTGTCCAACAATTTTGGTTGTCAAGTTGTCCCCCAAGAACATGTCTCCTCCTTTATATTGTTCATATTCACAGAACCATTCTTTGAATGGTTTCATATGATAGGATGTTTATGAGTCGATCAACCAAACATCTTGATCTGACTATGTATTGATTGACATAGGGTACACATCGCCTCCCTTATCTGGAGTTGTCTTTCTCTCAGTCGACTATTTCTCGTGATCCTGTAATGATTTCCATTGCCTTTTACTTGTATTCCATTTTGTAATGCCTAGATTTACTGCATTTCCATCATCTTCTTGTTGACTGAACAGGGGATTTAGATCTACCCTTCAACTTAGACTTTCCACCAAAGAATTTTCCTTTATCTCTCTCAATCGGTCGACCTCTCACCACTAAATCATCTTTGTTCGATCCTTCCATCTTCTTTCTTATCATTTCTTCTTAAAATAGATATGCAACCATGTCTTCTAGCGCCAATATGATTACATTACTCTCTATATCCACGACTAAGTTTTCCATGAGTTTGGAAAAGAACATAATAAGCTAATACATTTCTCCTTCTCAATGATTTTAATATCCATAGAAGATAATTTGCTTATAATGGTATTAAATGCATTTAAATGCTCAGTCACTGAACTTCCCTCACTCATCCTCAGAAGATACAGTTTCTTTCTGAGAAACAACTTATTTACCAGGTAAAACCATCATTCCTTGAGCGTTCTTCTCTCTTGTTGTCTTATTCATTCAATATAAAATGTTACATGTCTAACCTTTGTCCACACCTAAGACATAATCGACATCATACCCTCTTTCTTTACACAAGAACAACCTTGTAGCCAATTTGGCTTACATATACATGACCAACAACCTCTACGATTTCATTTAAAGATTATAATTTACAGCATTACAACATGCCTTATTTATAGGATTTACAATAGGAAAAACCCTAAAGAAAAGGTGCCCAAAAATGGTTATAGATCCATGTATATCATTGGCTACAAATCCCGTGAATCTCGGGAGTCTATTACAGTAGACTACCAGTTCGGATTACCAGTCAGCCTTCATTCACTCTTTAGTTGGTTGCCACTCACTCGGTTGTTGACCTCTTGTCGATTGAACTCTTTGACTTGTTGTTGATGTCTTTACCACGTCAAACCACCTTGACCTTCGACTTCAACTTTACCCGGTCGAACCACCTTGAACTTTGACTTGTTGTTAATCCGCCTCGACTTGACTTTCACTGCAAAGAATATAACAATCCAACACCACTAGCATCAGTCTCCAGCTTAAACAGTAGTTGCAAATTTAGCATGGCTAATAATACAACATCATTGATTTTCTTCTTCAAGTCTTCAAATTCTCTTTGATATGTATTACCCCAATGAAAACTCTTTCCTTTGAAAATTATTACATGCAATGGTGTTTCTACTGTAGAGAAGTTTATAATTAATTTCCTAAAATACTAAGTTGCTTCCATGAAACTCCTGACCAATGTCACACTGGTGGGAATAGGCCATTGGGTGATGGTTGCACTCTTCTCTGGATATACCCTCAACTCTCCTTCTCCAATCATGTTCCCAAGATATATCAAGGAAGTCCCCCAAAACTCACATTTTTTCAAGTTGGCAATCAATTGAATCTTCTTCATGGTCTCTAATACATGTGTCACATGTGAGAGGTGTTTGTGCCAAGTGTTTCTAAATATTATTATGTCATCTAGATATATTATTAAAAAAGATTCAATTGAGGGATGTAGTACATCATTCATGAGACTCATAAATGTTGTAGGTGCATTGCATAATCCAAAACGCATTACTAACCACTCGTACAAACCTTGTCTTTTTTTGAACGCTATCTTCCACGGGTCTTCTGCTTTGATCCTCACTTGGTGGTAACCTGATTTAAGGTCCATCTTAGTGAAAAAATTGGCTTGATATAGTTGATCCAACAACTCATCAATCCTTGGTATAGGATATATATTATTGATGGTGATCTTATTTAGGGCACGGTAATTAATTCACATTCTCTAGATTTCATCTTTGTTTGGCACCATGATGATGGTTGAACCACGTGGTGATGTATTAGGTTTGATGACTCCCTTCTCCAAAAATTGTTACAGTTGCTTCTTTAATTCATCTTTGATGACAGATTCCCTATACATCCCAATGTTAGGCAGTGGTGACTATAGCAACAACTGAATCTCATGTTCAACCTCTTTCTTGGGTGGCAGTCCTTGAGGCTCTTGAAAGAATTCCTTGTAGGCTTCAATCAGTTGTTGTAGTTTTTTACGTTGCTCGCCACTACATCCTTCCAATGATGCCTTCATCTCCAACTTGTTACCTTCTCCTTGTTGATTTCCTTCTCTCGGGAAAAACAAGACAAACTTCTATGTACTTCCCATGATTCTTCTTTCCTTATGAGCACTGATCAAAGAGAGCTTACCTTTGTCCTGGTGTGCATTTATGGCATAAGATTTTCCATCCTTGAATAGCCTATATTGATTCTCTCTCCTTATAAAAATGGCATCACTCACGTACAAATATGGACTTCCCAATATGACTCCACATATGTCTAAAGGAACCACATCTGATGGAAAACTTAAATCTGCATTGCTTTCTCACTTTCAATTCCACATCTATCCTTATCCAACCTAGGGTGTATGGATGTGGTTGATATTGAGTCTCCATCCCAAGCTTCTCAACAATTCATGTGGATATCAAGTTGGATCGTGAACCTAGATCAAACAAACAATCCACCTTGCTTTGCTTCATGTGGATTTTAATGTAGGAAAGTTTAGTCATCACCTTCTTCTCCTTGCGATTGTAACCAACTAGTGCCACCTCTTTCTGAAGATTAGTGCAGTTAATCTTCCCTTCTAGGTCTAATGTGCTCTCCACCCATTCCTCATATTCATGATTTCTTCTTCTTTTTCTAAAAATATTTGGGGCTCTTCTCATGGTGCAATTTACAACAATTCTACTTAGTGTGTCCCTTTCAATCACATGCTTTACATTGTTGGATGGAAGGTGTTTCTTCTTGTTTTGTTGCCACAATCTTCTTCTCATTCCACTTCTTTTTATTTTTCTTCCTTATCTGCTTCTCTTTGTTGGGTATGTGTTATGGGGGGTCCCAGGGGCGGGGGGGGCAGGTATGCCCCCCCCTGGTTACGCGCAGTGTTCGGCATTGGGCGTTATCTTGGGGCTGACAGGGTTCGGGGCAGTGCCCCGAAATTATTTTTTGGGTCAATTTTGCTATTTTTAGCGAACTTTTCTAGTTTTAGAGGTTTAATAAGTTAATCTCGGATTAAGGGATTAGGGTTTTGGTATCTATAGAATACCTAAAAACATTGTATATATTGTATGGTGAATGGTGAAATTCAATAATGAATATAAGAAAGGTTTTCCCGGTTGAGGGTTTTCGGTATAAAATCTCTATGTACTCTGTGTATGAGCCATTGATTAAATTTTGTTTTGCTTAAGAATCTATATGCATTGCTTTACTTCATAGATTTAAAACTTACATGTGGTATCAGAGCTCATTTTTGGCTTAAGAGGGATGCCTTTGTTGTTGAGGGTTTGGCTCGGTCTTAATAGATCAAGTTTATCTTGGGTCTGTGATAAACCTGGGTTTAGTGGGAGCTTTTGCAGTGGTGATTTGAGTGCAGAAAGAGGAATGGCAAGATCTTCTAGAATCGAGATAGAGAAGTTCAACAATAAAAACTTTAAGCTATGGAAGTTGAAGATGGAGGACCTTCTTGTAGACAAAGAACAATGGATCATTGTGGATCCTAGTACACAGCCTACTAGTACACCGTCTACTAGCACACAGGCTATTGGTACACAACCTACCAGTACACAAACTACCAGTACACAAACTACCAGTACACCACCTACTGGTATGTCGAAGGAAGATTGGGAGAAGTTGGACAGAAGAGTAAGGAGTACTATTCGACTCTGCCTAGCAGATTCAGTGTTGTTGAATGTCTCAGGAGAGTCAACAGCCAAGGAACTATGGGATAATTTGGTGAATTTGTATCAATCAAAGTCCCTTGTAAACAAGTTGTTTCTTCGAAAGACAATGTATCATCTTAGGATGGAAGATGGAGATTTTGTGGTAGAACATATAAATACCTTTAATACTCTGGTAAGTCAACTTGTCTCTGTTAATATTACAATTGCAAAAGAAGATAAGTGTATTACTTTGCTATGTTCTTTGCCAGACTCTTGGGATAATCTAGTTGTAGCAATTGGTAGTACCACTCAATCTACATTGAAGTATGAGGATGTAGTTTCATCCTTGTTATCTGAAGAGATGAGGTGGAAAAGCATGGATGGTCGTAGCACATATGCTTCATTTGTAAGAGGTCGTACCCAAGACAGGAATCCTGGTAAGTCTTCAGAGGGGAGATCTAAATCTACAGGTAGATCTAAGTCTCCAGGAAAATATTTAAGGAAATGCCAGAAGTGTGGTAAAACAGGGCATTATAAGAAAGATTGCAAGTCTAAGAAGGTTGAAAAACCAAAGGGATTCGATAGTACCTCTTCCACAGAGGCGAAAACCTCCACTGAAGAAGGAGGTGATGTTTACCTAGAATCTACAAGTACACATGCAGACCATGATGTATGGTTTATAGAATCAGGTGCATCATACCATATGACTCCTCACAGGGAGTGGTTCTCTGAATATGAAAAATATGATGGTGGTGATGTATTCCTAGGAGATGACTCGACAGCAAAAATCTTGGGACGTGGAAGGGTTAAGTTGTTGCTAAAATATGGAAGGATTAGAACACTCCCTGGGGTTCTGCACATTCCAAAACTTGTCAGGAGCCTAATATTTGTAAGCAAGTTGGATGATGCAGGAGTGGATACTGTATTTGGAAAGAACACTTGCAAGATGGTACGAGGGGCAATGGTGTTGATGAGGGGATTTTGGTGTGGAACTCTGTACAAATTTTTGGGAAGCACTTATACTAATGGGTGTAACATTTAAGTTGTTCTTGAGCAGACAAATAAAGAATACAAGACCAATATCATCCCTGAAAAGAAGACCATGGTGTGGCATCAAAGACTGGGGCATATTGGAGAAAAGGGCCTTCGAACACTACACGGTAAAGGCATGGTTGAAGGTATGTCTAATTTCACTCTGGATTTTGATTTCTGTGAACATTGCATATATGGTAAATAGAATCAAGTAAGATTCCCATCTGGTGCTACAAGAGAAAAGGGGATCTTAGAGTTGATACACAGTGATGTGTTTGGACCTGTTCCTGTTCCATCCCTAGGTAAATATGTGTATTATGTTTCATTCATAGATGATTTTTCAAGGAGCATATGAATTTATTTTCTTAGAAATAAATCTGAGGTATTTGATCAATTTAAAGAGTTTAAGGCTCTGGTAGAAAATCAAACAGAGAAGAAAATAAAGGTATTGAGAACAGATAATGGTGGAGAATTCTGTGGAAATGAATTCAAAGAATTCTGTAAGAAGTGTGGTATAACAAGGCAGAAGACTACTCCATACACTCCTCAGCAAAATGGAGTTGCAGAAAGGATGAACAGGACACTGATGGAAAAATCAAGGAGCATGCTCAGCGGTGTCGGGTTAGGACAAGAATTATGGGCAGAGGTAGTGGGTATAGCATGTTGCCTGGTCAATCGATCACCTTCATCAGCGTTGGATCATAAAACTCCACACGAGGTATGGTCTAATAAGAAACCCTCTCTTCAACATCTTAGAGTGTTTGGTTGTGATTCTTATGTACATGTTCCAAAGGAAAATAGGATTAAGCCGGATAAAAAGGCTGAAAAGTGTATCTTAAAGATGGTGTGAAAGGTTATAGTCTTTAAAACCCATAAAGCAAGAAGACTGTTTACAGTCGAGATGTTGCTTTCAAAGAGGTAAAAGATGTGTCCAAACAAGAATTCCTACCAATGCAAGATGAACCTTTGAAAATAGAGCTTGAGTTGGATGATGCAAAATCTGAATCATTTGAAGAAGAGGAAGCAGAAGAAGAAGAAGAAGAAGAAGAAGAACCTCATACCCCAATATTGGGGAGATCAGTGAGAGATAAAAGGAAACCAGAAAGGTATAGTCCACCTGATTTCTGTTCCAATTTTGTTTTATCTATTATTGATGATGATCCCAAAACTGTCAGGGAAGCAGTGAATTCAGAGGATAGTAAACTCTATAAGAAGGCCATGGTTGAAGAAATGGATGCCTTGGATAAGAATGAGGCATGGGATATAGTTGAGTTGCCAGCTGGAATAAAATATGTTGGTAGCAAATGGTTGTTTAAGAACAAGTTTAATGCACAAGGTAAAGTGGAGAAATACAAAGCTCGATTAGTAGCAAAAGGTTATTCCCAGGTAGAGGGAATTGACTTTGGTAAGATTTTTTCTCTTGTTGCTAAGTTAACTTCTATTAGATTTATTTTATCTATTGTTGTTGCTTTTGATCTTGAAGTGGAACATATGGATGTGAAGACAACATTCCTACATGGGGATCTGGAAGAAGAAATCTACATGAAGCAGCCAGAAGGCTTTGTGGTGAAGGGAAAGAAAGAGTTGTTTTGTAAGCTAAAGAAGTCACTATATGGTCTGAAGCAATCACCTAGGATGTGGTACCAAAATTTTGACACATACATCCTTGGATTGGGATTTGTAAGAAGCAGGGTTAATCACTGTGTATATTCCAAGCAGGTTGGTAATTACTTCATTTATGTAGTGTTGTATGTTGATGACATGTTGTTGGTAAGAAATAACATGGATGTTATCAAGGAGGTGAAATCGC
>ML778673.1:422964-459838 GCA_009831015.1 Picea engelmannii
GTTGCTACTATAGAGAAGTTTACAATGAATTTCCTTAAATATTGAGTTGCTCCCATGAAACTCCTGACCTATGTCACATTGGTGGGAATAGGCCATTGGGTGATGGCTACAATCTTCTCTGGATATACCCTCAACTCTCCTCCTCTAATCATGTTCCCAGGATATATCAAGGAAGTCCTCCCAAACTCACATTTATGCAAGTTAGCAATCAACCGAGTCTTCTTCATGGTATCTAATACATGTGTCACATGTGAAAGATGCTCTTGCCAAGTGTTTCTAAATATTAGTATGTCATCCATATATACTATTACAAAAGAGGTAATGTAGGGACATAGTGCATCATTCATGAGTCTCATAAATCTTGCAAGTGCATTGCATAATCCAAAAGGCATTACTAACCACTCGTACAAACCTTATCTTGTTTTGAACGTTGTCTTCCACAAGTCTTCTGTTTTGACCCTCACTTGTCATTTTGAATTTGGCTTGTTGCAGTTTATTCAACAAATCATCATTCCTTCGCACAGGATATCTATTCTTGATGGTGATCTTATTCAGGGAAGGATAGTTAATTCACATGCTATGGCTTCCATATTTCCCTGGCACCATGATGATGGGTGAACCACATGGTGATGTACTAGGTCTAATGACTCCCTACTACAATTTCTGCAGTTGCTTCTTTACTTCATTTTCTTTGATGACGGACTGCCTATATAGCCCAATGTTAGGAAGTGGTGACTCTGACAACAACTAAATCTCGTGTTCAACCTCTCTCTTGGGTGGCAGTCCCTAAGGCTCTTGAAAAAAATTCTTGTAGGCTTCAACTAGTTGTTGTAGTTGTTGATGTTGCTCACCACTACATCCTTCCAAGGATGCCTTCTCCTTGTTTCTTTTCTTCTCTCAAGAACAACAAGACAAACTTCTTTGTACTTCCCATTATTCTTCTTACATGATGAGCATTGATCAAAGAGATCTTAGCACTGTCATGGTGTGCATTTGTGGCATAAGATTTCCATCCTTAATTAACCTATATTGGTTCACTCTCCTCTGAAAATGGAATCCCTCACATACAAATATGTACTTCCCAATATGACTCCACATATGTCTAGAGGAACCACATCTGCAACTACTTCATCAACAAAGTTTTGATTGATGGCATACTTAAATCTGCATTGCTTGCTCACTTTCAATTCCAAATATTTCCTTACCCAACCGAGGGGGTATGGATGTGGATGATCTTGACTCTCCAACCTAATCTTCTCAACAAGTTTTGCAAATATCAAGTTGGAATGTGAACCTAGATCGAACAAACATTACAAGGAAAAGACCCTCTAGCGGAGGTTTTTGTGGACGCCCCTATAAAAATATCCCAAAAATCCTTTTATAGATGATGATACTAGCGGATATGAGAGGCCGGAGGTTTTAGTGCATTTTTTTACACCGGTGATTTTATAAGTACATAATGCATCAGTGCATTTTTTACAGGCACATCGGTGCCCTCGAAACTAGCGCACCATAGCAAGGTTATTTCAAATAAAGAATAATATTATCTGGTGCGCTACGGAAATAAGGATGCACTAGGAAATAATGACGCACCGTAATAGAATTCTTTTAAAAATATACAATGCGCAATGTAACACTGGAAGCACCGGTGCGCTATTAGTAGAGCGCATCATCATATGGTTAAATAAAAAACATTTACGCAGCAATGTAGGATTGTGTCAAAAACAAATATATCGGTGCCCTCCATTGTATCATGTGCACCAATGCTCCAATATGGAGCACCGTGTTAGGTTTAATTTCCAAATTTAGGCAGTGTGCACTGTAAACCCAAGTGCATCGAGGCGTCTATTATTATACCGCACCGTGTCATACTTAAACAAAAAATTATGCACTATTGTTTTTTTTTCAAAAAAAAAAAAGGTGGTGCGCTATGGAGTCGTATACGCACTGGTGCACACACAAACGCACATGCATCATGCTAAGGTTGTTTTTTTTAATATATAACGAGTGTTCACATTAAACATGTATGGCCTCGTGTGGTTGTGAATCGGGCTCATGAGAACAGGGTTTTATTAAAAACAATTATCGACGGTAAAAAACATTTTTACCATTTTTCAGTGTTATAGATCTCAAAAGCATCGTTGCAACCTTTTCCTATCTGAAGCACCTTTCCATTAGTGATTTCCTTGGTTGTGTTATTTTAATATGTTTTTGGGTGCATGAATTTCAATTTTTTCTAAACAGTGGGAAAATTAAGTTTTTTTTTAGTACGTCGCAACCATGCCTCCCCGACGAAAAATTGTCCAGGAAATCTCCTTGTTTCTTCATAACTTAAGTTTTCACCGGTTTAAAATTTAAAATTGAGTGAAATTTTAAGTGTAAAAAATAAAATAAAAAAACAACTATGTGGTGCGTTCGAGGCTCTCGAGTCGCACCGTGAACGGTGTGACTTGTAAATTTATAGGGTGCACCATGTACCTTGCTACATTTCTCGATTGTGTGTTGGTAAACATAAACACACCAGTGCGTATGTTTAACGAAGCACCGAAGAAAATCATTTAACTAGTGTGGTGGTGCATCAAAGTACAGATAACACACCAGGGCATTAAAGTACATAGCTCATTATTATAGCAATATTTGCCTCACCCTATGCAAACTTACACAGAAGGCCTTTTTCCATTTCCCTATGCAGACTTGAAGTCCCTTTTTGCAAATCCTGGAGCTAAAAACATTATTTTTTTACATATACGCTCCCTACCTATAGTACAACATGCATATACGCAAGTTTCACCACTACAACCCACGTACATCATCGAATGTCGGGATGAGGTATACGCAGGTTCCACCACTATAGCTTGCGTGGTCAACGGTGGACTTCATCGAACGTCTGGATGAGGTAGGCCTTTTATCTTGTCTTGATAGCATTTTTGTTTATATAACATATTTGAGATTAGAGTTGATTTATGCAGTCATTTCTGTCTGTTGTGGTTTACCCCTAGCCATAGAGAGATTTTCCTCGTAACAAAATTGGCGACCATACAGGGGATATAATCTTATTTTTAGGAGTTTGGAGTGTTTTTATCCTTAGATTGATCTCATTTATATTGAGTTTCTTGTCATATGATTGCTTGATAGCCTCTATTCATTCTGAGTCTGAGTTTCTTATCCTTCACCTTATCCTGGTTGTGTTTTAACACACATACGTGGGTTTTTTTCCTGCCAGTCGCGTACATGTGCATGATGTCCTTCTGCAAGAAACGTATATATGCACTTTTCCCTTGAACAGTCGTGTACATCACCCTTTATGCATGGTTGTTGGGTTTGATGGTTGTTGGGTAGGTTTTGATGATTGTTGAGTCTTGTTGGGTCTCTGTTATGACTGTTAAGTGTTTGTGGAATGACAGGAAACCTTTCTTTGGTTGAATTTTTGTGCGGTGCCTTTCTCATCATCCTTTTCATTTGATTGTCCTTGCATCTTGGGTTGGGTGTTTTGCTTATTGATATCCTACTTGGTTTGTCTTTGTTTACATACAGTAGAGTTTTTATATCAAGTTGTTGTTCAGTCCTTTCATATTCATTCTCTTATATTGAAAATAAAAAAAATATTATGCATTTTACATTGTTGGCATTTTGATCTTTAGAGTCCTTATCATTGATCTTAGTACATGTAAAGAAAGATTGCATTTTATTTGGAATTGCATAACTAAATTGAGAATTGCATTTTGAAAAGCATATCATTTATTATGAATTGAAGTTAGGACTTTGCATTGTATTCATATCCATTTATTTTACTTGTTGAGTCATAACATCACTAGTTTCACGACCGCACCTTTTTTAGTAAACAAGGCCACTAAAAGTAAAAATATAATTTAAAATTGATTAGTAATGATCTTATTTTTCTAGGGTACACAAAATAGCTTAGGATTTAGAGCCTTGGAATAGGATTTTGTGAGTAAACTTCTCCAAGGCTATTAAATCAACATATGTATCTAACTAAGGGAGTGGAGAAATCCATTGTATGATCGGTAATATCAGGAGGCTCCGCTTACACCAGAGTTAAGCACGAGTTCACATGAGGTTGGTTGAAGGGATATCTCCCTGATACCTTCTCAGCATCAGATATATTTCTGAGGATCTATTCGTATATGGGGATCTTGCTAGTACCCTTACCTCTGTGAGAGGCAGTGCTTTCAAGGTTTCAGGCTTTTTTACCCTGCCCATACGATGGACCTAACTTACGACTGTTCGCCTGTGAATCGGTTATATCATGGTTTATTAGTTGCTTGACATAGGTACCACATAGGTTACCTGCAGGGGTTATTCTGTAAGTACTTTGGGTCAGATAAGAGTCGAACAACACACAACCTTTATGGAGAATTACCTCTCCGGGGGGATATGATCGACTGGTTGTTAAGCCCATGAGGGCCCTTATAACTAATTCTGATACCTCTGATCTTTAGCAGAGGAGTCTCATGCCCCTCTTGGGCGAGGCATACCTACTTTAGAGAGGGAGGCCCCTTTCAGCCACTTTATCCTGTTTGTGTGCATATTGGTCGTTTGATTATTTTGGGTGTGCTCTCTGATTATTAGTTGACCTTAGGATTTTATATTGTGCCTTGAGTTGTCATTATCATGGATAGTGGAGTCTCGTTGGCTCCCTCATTTACTTCTACCTCCCCCATGACATTCACTCATCCCATGGGGACGAATCGGTCTTCTTTTCATAATGGTATGTAGAATTATGATACGCAGTCCATGCCTTGGGTCTATAATCATTTTCCTATTGATATTCCAAACATGCCTTCACCCTTTCCATCCTTTCCCTTGCCTACTTATATCAATCCTAGTTTTGGATCCAGGGGCACGATGACTCTGTTGTCCACGTATTCATTTGATAGGATTCATGTCCCTCAATCAACTCTCACTGTGGGGGGTTGGAATCTCCCCTCTTACGGATCCAATCCTAGCCATGATTTTTCAGGAGCCAGTGTTCAAATGGGTGGTTATTATACTTATTACACCCCATCCATGTATCCTTCATACACTATGCCAGTTCCTATGAACACTCTTCCCATGGAGGGTCTCCATATGTCCTCTGGTATTTCATACAAGGGGAATTAGTTTTATGGTATGGGATACCCTTTTCACGGAACCCCTTCACATGGGGGAAACATATATCCTCACTTGAATAATTTGTATCACGCTTTTGTCTCTTTGCAGACATCTGCTTCAGTAATGATGCCCGTGAAAACCTCTATGGATCAATTAGGTGAAGGATACTACCTTTCCAGACAGGCACAGGGTGTAAACCAGGACCCTTCCAGGCCTTCAATGGCTCAAAATCGGTCTTTCCCAGGACCTTGGTCTCAAATTCCATAATTCACCACCGTCACTAGTCCAGTTCCTGCAAATCACACTGGAATTCCATCACCAACCTCTGCTAGTCATGTTGGAGATTGGTCAACAACCTCTGCATGCCATGTTGAAGACCAACAGCTAGTCGTTGCAAGTCATGTTGGGGGCACCATTCTAGTCGCCATGAGTCATACTGACATCACATCTTTAGCCTCTTCCAGTCACGCTGAGAGCATGTCACCAGCCATTGTGAATGACATTGGGGGCATTCATACAATTAAGAAGCCTAGATGTGTAATACGTAAGCCTAAGTTCCTTTGTAGGATTTTCGAAGGATATCAACTTACTTGTTTGTGTCCTACTAATATTGGGATACCGGAAGTGTGGTCCTCACCTAGGGGCCCTTCGGGTTCTGAGTCGTCTTTGGTTTCCCAACACTCCTTTTCTCCTTTGATTGACATGGCAGTCATGTCGATGCAATTTTCACCTGATCCCACTCCTATTTTTTAGGGTGGTGCATCTCCTGGCCTTGTTGTCACGCATCCTATTCAACCGACGATTTAAGAAGTGATCGTACCTATGCAATCTTCGGTCAATGCAACTCTTCTTTTGGAGGGTGATGCATCCTACAACCATGTCATTAGTATTTATCATACTACACCTTCTGAACAAGAGAGAGTTTTACTCTCCCTCCAAGTCTTGGAGAGGTTCCCTTTGACTGGGATGGTCTTATGGGGTATCCAATTCCTCCTCCTATTCCTTTTCAGGTCGGAAACATTATCCGATATATCATGGAGAAGGTAACCTTTGCTAGCACTTTATCCTCCTCGACTTGGAGAGATTTGGGTTTTCCCAAGCTTGTGTCAGTTATTCATAAGTTGTTGACCTTTCACATAAATCCTGCATGGGAGCCTTGGCCTCCCCCATGACATGCCACCTAGAACCCCCCCAACGAGTCTAATTTAAGCTCTTTTCTGACTCATCTAAAAATCAAAAATATGGCCGAGTAAATTTGTCTCTTTCACACTCGTAAATTGGATTTGAAAGGACGTCTATTTGGTGCAAGTTTATCCCTTTTTCAAACCAAGTAGACTAAGATTACAAAAAATGACATTTATTGGTGTTAAGTTGTAATTGCATCTCATGCCCTTGCTTGTAGTATTGAGCCTATTGTCGGTTTTCCCTTTTGTATTATAAGTCGTTCACCTCAGAAGTTTCCATCCTCAACCAAGAAGAGCCTTGTTTATATCCTTTGCAGCTTGACACCCTATACCTAGGAGGAAACATTCCCCTGAGTGTCCATCTCCTGCATGCACCTCCCTACATTGAGCATAGGTATGTTCCACTGCTGGAAGTAGTTTTTCTTACTTGCGACACTCATTTCCTCTTATGTATCATAGCATTAATTTGGCTATGAAAAAACAAAAAAATACGGGTGGGAAGGGAATATTATCTTATATTGGCAGCAGCCCTGTCCCCTTTGAACAGAGCACAAAATTTTTTAGTCCACTTGTCATCAAAATTTTGGGTTTCGCATGACCTTAGGAAGATGAGCTCATTACAGAGAGTTTACAACCCCGACTGGTTACTCTTCTAGTCCCTATGGATATTTTGATTGATGCCTCCTACATCTCAAAGTTTCATCATCGAGTCTATGTTGCCAGAGTCTTCCATATGTCTCATACTCTTTTTCAAAGGATGTCTATCAACCTTTGTCGACCACTCCTCAGAACTCTTGACTTTTCATGTCGACCATACCCTCAGTGTGTCTCAGAATCACATGAAGTTGTAGTCCTATTTTCACACCCTGGTCCTACTTTCCTCATTGGTAGGTAACCTTGAACCCAACAGTCGACATTTCATCATTGTTTGTTGACTGGGTGGTTTCCCTTGTGTTCGATAGAAAGACATATATTCACACATTGGGATTTTTGCAGTGTCTTGGATTCCATTAGCCCTATTGGTGGTTTCCTCACCTTTGTCATCAATTTACCTTATTGGTTGTTATTCAGAGGGTATTTTTCATGTATCGCTTACATATGGCACATGTGAAAGATGCACAGGGTCGTTGGTTCGTGAACATGTTCTTCGTCGGATTTCCTCCAAATCATCAAGCTCCTACTTTTTACCTCATGTTCAATGATGAGAGATGCCTTAATTATCTCCTTTCAGCGGGTCTCCTTCCATTGACTTCAGCACATCTATTCTGGAGACGAGACCTAGAGTCCTATGAGTACCTAGAGACTTGCAGTCATTAGTGGCAGGTTTTCTCGCCATTGACAGTTGGGAATACATCAATGTATCCTGATCAATGGATTCTTCAAGTGTTCGACCCCGACTCCTTTATTCACACTTGTAAGAATGTACTTGATGCCTTGATACCTGCTTTCATTATTCAGGTTGTCTCGTGTTTGTTAACGGTATACATTAATGGTCGACAATCAAATGAAGTCTCATTGTGTTCGACCTCAACTCCTTTATTCACACAATGTAGACTTGCACCTTCAAAGGATTGTGTAGAAGACTTGAAGACATTAGTTTATAGTCACAACTTTCCTAAGTTGTTGCTACCTTTAATTGGACCAATACCTATATGACTTCAGTAATCATGGGATATCAAATTGTACTCCATTGTATACAGATATCTTCAAATTGATTTTGAGACTGGTTTGACTATGCCTTGTTCGTGACTATGATAGACTTTGGCATGTAGCCACCTTTGTATTTCCTATTCATGGCCATGGATGGTTGTTTGTTATATTTTCACATGGATATGCAATGTAATTCAAATTGGGAGCCATGTGTGCAAAGTCGGTACAGATTGTAATAATCTCATGAGAAACTAGTTCTTCTAGTTGGGTCTCCATTACTCCACTTATGGGTCTTATAATGTATTTTGGCCATCGAAGATACTCCTATGACCTCACACATTAGGGGGAATCTCTTATAGCAATAGTTTCCTCACCCTGTGCAAACTTGCACAGAAGGCCTTTTTCGATTTCCCTATGCAGACTTGAAGTCCCTTATTGCAAATCCCAGAGACAAAAACATTATTTTTCCACATATACGTGTCCTACCTATAGTACATCATGTGTATACGTAGGTTGCACCACTACAGTCCACGTACATCGGGATTTGTGCCCAAAATTAAAAATGGTATCAGGTTTCCATGTCATGTCACAAGATCCATGATCCTTGACCTTCCATATACTGGAAACGTTCTGACTCGACCCTTCAGTTCCACTTGAAGGCTACAAATGGGCCAAATATGAGCTATGGAAAAGAGGAGAAGAATTGAACTTTGAGAGAAAAGTTACTCTGGAGAAATTATTCACTTCATATTGAGTCTGCATCCCTTTGTCCTTTAATTTTGAACACATTGTTCAGTCCCCAAGCTCTTCCCTACATGATTGAGAACCTCATTGTCTCTCTTATATGAGCTTGCCTTTTGTGGAGGATTGAAGTGGTGGAGGCCTAGATGGAAGGGACTTAGTTTCTCGGTTCTGAACCGTGCTGACATGGAAGTTTGTAATTCATTCACTTATGTTGATTACATTTTAATAGAAATACTCTTTTCTTGTCCAATTAATATCTTGCAAATATTTGAATTGTTATTCCATGGGCGTATTTGTTATGAATGTTGATGTATTATGCTATTGAATGTGCTAACATTATATATTATCACCATATGCTTGCATTTCTTGGTTGTTGAGGAAAAGTTGCAGGTGTATTGCTTTGAGTCAAGTGCTCAACGGTGGACTTCATCGAACGTCTGGACGAGGTGGGAATTTTATCGTGTCTTGCTAGCATATTTGTTTATATAGCATACTTGAGATTAGATTTGATTTCTGCAGTCATTTTCGTCTATTGTGGTTTACCCCTAGCCATAGAGATATTTTCCACATAACACGCACCACCCTTATCAGATATATTTTTACGCAGTGCATTGGTAAACGTGCACACTAGGGCATTCATGTTTACCAAATGCATCGTCGAGAAATGTAACATTGTGTTGCAATGCACCAAGTAATTTTTTTGGTGGCACTGTGCACAGTGCAATAGGATCGACCGGAATGCACCGTAATAAGTTCCATACTCGAAAATTTGTTAAAGATTATGTGACGGTGCGACTATGTTATTTACACACACTGATGTGTGTAGTGAACGTATACTCACCTCATTTTTTTGCTAATTTTAAATAATTGTTTACTGCTTTAATATTTTAATTTTTTTTGTTGGTTTAAGCGGTGTGTATGATAAAAGTAATGCACCAGGGCGTATGTGTTGTAGTGTAGCGCCTCGGTGTAGTTTCATTTTCCAATGCACCGCATAACACAATAGAACATATTTAGTTCGGTGTGTTAGTTTACACTGACGCACCGGTCACGGTGCTCCCAATATCTATGGGTGCACCGCTGACAATGCGTGACTATTTTTTTCACGCACCGTTAATGCAATTATCTTATTTTTTGAAGGAAGTTATTTTTCTATATTTATAGTTAAATTTACCATTTAGTGTAGTTTTTTTAATGTTTTATGTATGAGTGAAGTTGATGTATTTCATATGGTAATAATGCATAGACGTGAGCCAAGAGAGCAGCGGCAGCAGGAGTAGAGGGTGGACCCATACAATGTTGTACTGGAATGGGAGGCAAGGGAGAGGGAGAGGGATTTGTACCCTCTCCCTATTACTTCAGTGACTCGTGCTCTCTTAAGGGATGTAGGCCTCCTTAAGTACTATGAGGAGGATACATCCCTTAAGCGGCACTCTGGGTGGTTGGTGCATTTGATCCGTCGATGGGATGTCCATCGATAGGATTTATGTGTGGGTCCGGATCAGTGGTACCATCCCACTGAGGAGGATATTTACTTTATCACTGGGCTATCCAAGAGAGGGGAGGATTTTCTCCAATTCCTAGATGTCCGAGTAGGTGTTGCTACTGAGAGTCGACTCATGTACTCTTAGCAATATAATGGGGTTGAGGTACTATCCCCAGTTGATTTTCAGGTGTCTGGTGAACAATTAATTAATATTAACTATATTAATTAAATAATTAATTAATATTAACTATATTAATTAAACAATTAATATAGTTTCATTTTATTGTCTTACTTAATTAGAATAAAATTAACTCTAACACGTTCTTTAACTTGCTTTATTAAATTGTTTAATTAATTTACTGTGTAATTATTGTCCTCAACTATATGTATTGCAGATATTAGCACTTTCATTAGGGATGTGCCTCCTCCCCCATCATATGATGATGAGAAGATGATGCATGAGGTCGTGGCAGGTCAGGTTCCTCAGGTGCATATACCCGGCGCCATGCATTGTAGGACCGATAGCATATTCAGGTTGGAGTTGGGCGACCGACTCTCTGTACTTTTGACTGAGGTGGGAGTCTTCCCTGCCCTGATGCAAGACACCAGGGCAGATCCTATGCTCTTGGATATTTGGAGGGAGATGTCACATGATTTGATGACTCTTGTGCGTCATATCGTCGGAGATGCCAAGCTACTAGCAGCAAGGAGGGATCCTGATGATAGGCATGGCTCTTCTTCCAGAACATCTCGTTCATCCAGTACCCCATCGATTGATGAGGGTGGTCATGATCATCCTTGTCCACATCCTCCTCATCCTCCTTCACCTCACCCAGATCATGAGGAGGCAACACATATTCCTCATCCTCCTCTTTCACCTCACCTAGATAAGCATGTTGGACCTATTCCTCATCCTCCTCTTTCACCTCATCTAGATGAGCATGTCAGACCTATTCCTCATCCTCCTCTTTCACCTCACCTAGATGAGAAAGTACGACCTATTGATCATCCATCATCTTATACTACAGACCAAGCCTCCACTACTGTTGTAGATATGGAGATTATGCCATCGACTGGACCAGATATGTTATAGCAGTTATTTGACTTGTCCATTATATATATATATATATGGTGTTTTTTTTTATTGATCATGTTGATGATGTACTTAATTTTATATGTTGATGTTGATGTGTATATTGTTAGGTCATGTTAGTTTTGGATGTTAAATGTGCTTGATAGATGTGTATGTTATAGCATTGTTTATTAGACATGCATTTTTCCTCTTGATCATGATGATATACTTAATTAATTTATAATATGTTGATGTTGATGTAAACATTTTTAAGTCATGTTAGATATGTTTAATGTTAAATGTGCTTGATAGATGTGTATGTTTAATGATGCTTGTTAGATGTGTGTGATGATGATGTTATAAAATGCTTGTCTTTTGTTAGATGTGATCATAATGACGATGCCCTGTTAAATTATTAGATATGTGTGCTAGCTAATTAATGATGTTTATATGTTCTAGAGGTATATATAATTAGATGATGTTAGCTAGCGAATATAAATGTGTATTTTAGATGTTGTTTATGTTGGTTATAAGATGATTATCATCATCATGTTTATTTTTATAAATTACAAAGTTCAATATGCTTGAAACTATAATTATAAAATTGAAACTATAATTTCATAAATAGTTCATTATACATATTCATTCTAACTATTTATTTTTTCAAAAAACAAATTACATGTGAATAAATATTATTTTCCATTGTACTAATTACTCTTTTTGAATAGAATCTTCTACACTAAAAATTGTTATTATAAAAAGTTATGATCTCCAATTATAAGCATTCTATTGGCTTTAAAATTCTATGGATGCAAATCTTCCTATTGTTATTTTTGTCATTATTTCATGAGTTGATTGCTATTAAAATTTAAAATATTACTTCATCAATTGTGGTTTTACTCAACATTGGGGGCATAATTTTATAAATATTTTCAAAAGCAATAATAAAAGTATGTAAAATAACAAACACTACTTTAGTTAAAAACCAAATTAGAAAGTTCAAATGGTCATGTGATTTCAACCCCGGTAAATGGTCTTAACGACAATGAAGCAACGTTGTAGGGAAGTCCCATATAAAGAAGGCACCTTCACACCCAATATAACTTCCTTTGCCAAAGAAAGATCTTCTTTATTAAAATCCATGGGACATCAACTACTTTGAAAAACCAAGAGGGACCAACCTCTCCTCTTCTTTCTTGCCTTGGCCAATGTTTCTTTTTAGTTTTTGAAGAAATAAGATTTCTCCGCACAACCAATGTGTCACTTTCTTTCAATGATATATGCCTCCATATAGAAGATGAAACATTTTTAAATATATGCATGGGATCTAGTAAGTGAGAAATATTAAGATGCTCCCAATAGGGGAGCTCATAAAAAATAGATTTCCTTTTCATCCCAATGGGAAATTTCTCAACATAGGTGTCAAAGAATTATGGATCATAGAACATAGGCTCCCCATTTGAATCGAACATTTATATAATCTCCTTCTCCTTCTCTCTCCCTCTCATATGTTCTAAGCCATTATGTTGGTGTCATTATTGCGGGAATTTTGGTTCTCTTTGGTTTACCATTGAAAACGGATGTTGCTCTTCTATAAGGGTGTTCTTCTGGGAGGAATACCCTTGATCAATCATACATTGTAGGTGGTTGGACTACCTAGCCTTTAGAGAAGGTCCACAACATTTGCATCCATGATAGCCTTTAGTTACAAGACCTGTGAAATTATTGTATACATAACACGTTAGTGTTTAAGAATAAAATGTTAATCACAATGAATAAAATATGCAAATAAATATTGTTACATATATAAACAAGTCAATAAACATGTTAGTTACCAGAGAAAAATCCTAAGCCTGAATAATCATATGTGGTGTAAGCACATATGAAATACAACGTAAAACTGCTCTCTATTGTAATGGGTCTTGATACATAGTATACATGTATCCCTTCCCATAATTCATTTAATTCATCTTCCAATGGTTGTAGGTAGACATCCATATTCTTCACGTGTCTTCTACCAGGGACTATAAGACCCAACATAAGATGTTCATTCTTCACAGACAACCATGGGGGGATATTTTTATTGATCTCTACTACATGCCAAATAGAATAGTTGGTATTTTGGAGGGAATATGGGTTCACGCATCCATTGCTATGTTGAGTCGTAGACTTCGTACTTCATCCTTGAATTTTTGTGTCCATGTATTCTCTATATGCTTCATGGCTATTGAATCTATTGGGATTCGCATAACTCCCGACTCACTTCTGTGTGAGGCATCCCATCCTTGCAACATAGCTAATTCTTTGCAACGAAAGAGCATGTTATCTCCCAAATAAATTTTAAATTTTTTGAGTCTTAGGTGATAGGTAAGGTTTTTATTTGGATTTAATACCTTGTCAAGTGGGTGTATCATTTGGTATTAGTCAGTCAAGGATAGTCATTCTTCTAATGACTATGAGGTTATAAATAGTTTTAGCCTAAGTCAAGATATGTCTAAATCCATTTGAAAAGTTTCAGTAACGAGACTTTCATGTATAACATGTGATCCTACAAGTCTTTTCTGGTCATGATTAGCCATCATTGTTAAACTAATTGTTTTTTTGAGCTCAAAAGATCTCAAGTACTCATCCAGTATGAGTTTTCAGCATTTGGCGCTCGTTTTACACACTCGGCACTACAAATTCCCGAGTTGTTAGCGCACATCATCATTTTAACACTCGACGCGTTCCAAAATTCTGTGCAAAGCTTTGTTTCATCATTTGTATTGATGAACTCATTGAGATCACTTCAATGGATGATTTGAAGGATCAGAACACTTCAACATCAATTTAAAGTTCCCCCCAAATCACTCAACCAGCTATCTATTTTGCATTTTCTTAGGAAGAGTTTGCATGTGAAGCACTCATATTTATATTTGATCTTGTAAACTCACTCTTTATCTCCATAAGTGTTACAGGATCTCGATCCTCTGCAGATGGATCCTAAATATGATACACCTAGGAAGAGGTTAGGGTCTCTCCAAAGATTTGAACCCACAGGCATGATTCTGATCGAGAAAATTCTCGATCACTTGGATACATTCAAGCGTTTGAGGTGTATGAGGTTTTTCCAAAAGTTGGATGGCCACCATTTAGAGATCACTCGTGACTTTGTAAAGAATTACATGGAGGAGAAGACCCAAGTTGTCCCTATGGAGATTAATTTGACAGTGGACCTGATAGCAGAGGTGACAGAGATACCCATGACCGATGAGCAGTGGTTCAAATCTAGGAAGATGGAAAAATAAGGTTGGTGTCGGGATATGTTGAAACCTGAGCATAAGGGATCCAATTTAGTCAAAGGGATACCAAGGAAGTGGATTTTGGAAGCCTATGACAAACTTATTCTCATCATACAAAGGGATTTCACTTGCGAAGGGAGATACAGCAAGGTCTTACAGTATAATTTTAAGTCACTTCTTCATTTTACTGGGAAAATATAAATTGATTTAGCATACTTTCTTTTTATGAGTCTTCAAAGGATGATCTTGCTAGCTCAGAAGAAACCCAATAAACTAGAGAAGGCCATCTTCCACCATGCCTTAATCAAGTTGATAATCATTGAACAGTTGAAGAAAGAATGCAAATTATGGCCTACTTTCTTGTTTGTTTCCAACTACCAAATTGACATGTCTGCTTCCTTTTCAAAACCTAAGACTCCTAGAAAGAAGACTTCCATGCCTTCCTTTGACTCCCCACCAGAAGAACCAAAGTCTTCCCAAGCTCTTGTATCTCAGAATCCTCCACCTATTAGAGCTTCTAAGAGAAATAAAGGAAAAGGAAAAGGTAAAGAAGTTGTTACTGAAGAAGAACCAGGACTCCTTGTTGAACTCCCTCGAATAGAAACTGATAAAGATGTTCATAGTGTTCAAGTTAAAATTGTTCCACCAGTCTTGAGGAAATCTTCTCACAGGAAGCTTGAGTTGATAGAGGGTACTCATAAACAAATGGTTTGTGAAGATCAGTTAGATACCCTTATTGAACCTTCAGCCATGGAAGTGGATGATGACCTCCAAATCACTAAATTTAAAACAGTTGCACATGCCCTCAAGAGGTATTTAATAAACAAACTTGCATTTGCAGAACAGACTCAGCAAGAGATGGAACTTGTAAAGCCCAGAATTAAGTTGCCTAAGTTAAAGGTATCCCCTCTTGAGAAGTAGGCCCTAGAAGCCATTGTTCAAGTAAGTGAGTCACCTTCTAAGCCTTTACAGTCATCCTCTGAAACCTTCTCATCAAATAATAAGGAGGACAAGCTAGTAGCATCTCAGGAAGAAATCAATATCCTCAAGGAAAAGAATCAAGTTCTGAAGTAAAAGAACACTACCCTAAGCAACCACCTTGCCACTCAGATGGGAGAGCTAGCTGATGAATGCACTAAGTTGAGAAAAATAATCAGAAGGAAAGGTATACAAAGAACTCAGTTGATCAATATGTATAAACAAAACATTATCTTAAGGGAAGATAATAGAAAATTGACTAAGCATATCTATTTTTCAAAGACTATGTTGAGTAAGAATAACTTGGCTATTTTTCTAGAAGAAACAACTTCACCAAGTTTCTCCAAACAAGATGATTGATGGACAGGGGTGTCTTACCAATTTTTTTATTTAATTTTGCTTGCTTACGATGAACATGTCATATCACATCTATACATTGTTCATATTCTAGTTGAAATGTTATTGAACAGAGGATATATATTTCTTACTTCCTATATATATATAGCTCTCATTTTTTGTTCTCAAGAACATAAGACAAGTATGTTGGAGTTTAAAGATTACATCAAAACACTTGCAAGGACAGGGTTACACAATGTGCAGGCTATCAGTGCAACCTACAAGAGCTTCATCATTCATATTTGCTCATACCCTGTTTTGGTTATTTACTTAAGGGTATGATAAGATTCACTTGAAAACATAGGTTATCAGACCTCTTTTATCAGTGGTACATTGGAAAAGTTATATGCATTACATTCTCACAAGTTCTTAAACTTGAAGTCTTATGGATGTATATGAAGGCTACATTGTGAGAGGGAAGTGTGAATGCAAAGATAATGGTATGAAGTCTGAGTAATACCATTAATATCAGTAAAATGCAGTTTTATGAGTTAAGGATCGGCTAAGATCCTAGCCTTCAAGTCAAGGTTCAAGCGTATTTTCAAGTATTTTGGACAAAACAGTTTCCTACAGAAGTTTTCAACACTTGTCAGCTATTTTTCATGTATCACGCTACAAACCAGTTGATCTTCAACGAGTAAGAGGTCAAGTCACATTTGAATTCCTTCTTGGTCAAAGAAGAAGGTGACTCGAAGTCTAGTTGTTATTGAAGACTCTAGAAGATCAATGTCATCCTCCAGCAAGTATATGGAGTTGTCGAAGACTTAGTTAGGATGAAGACTTGATTCCATGAAAATAGGATCTAGATCCTGAGATTTTGTAATAGATTAGATCAAGCAATTATGTAGTTATTTGATCCATACTTAGGGGATCTCAATTAAGTTGTGTTAGCACTAGGAATTACCCTCAGACTATAATGAGGATAAGCCTAGTACCCATTATTTATATAGTAAATGTAAATGAGTTTTAAGGGGGTCAAATGGATAAGACTCGAGATAATCACGTTCTAACTCAGAAAATATGGGATGGCATGCATAAGCAATTGAGGTCTTGCATCAAATTCAGTCAATAAGTTGGAGTAAAGGTGAATAAGAGGAAGACTTTGGTGAGAAAGTGTAGAGGTCTACTATGGACATCAGGTCTTCCAGCAGCCTAAGGAGGAAAAAACTCAAACACAAGATCCTCCTGAATTCAAATTTTCAAGGAAACTGAAAGACATTATAACAGCACTATAATCAAACATTCATCATAATACAGTTACAACAATCCATGTGAATTATTCAATCATGAACTCTCTCAGGATCAAAGGAAAATAAGATGGAAGAAGAAAGCTGACTTAGATTAATCAAGAAGTCTCAAATCAAGTTACATAACCAGAGAACCAGAGTTATTCATCAAAATATTACAATAAGGGAGCCTAGCTCAACCATCGACCCTGAAAAAATATCAAAACTGCGTATATATAAGCAGAACTGTTGCAACCATCAGGAGTGTGATCAGATTTTTTCATTCAAAGTTTTCAGTCGGTGTCTTCTCTGTCAAACTGTACAGACAATCTTCTGTTGTTAGACGCGATCTCTTCTGTCTAGACCTTCTTTGTCAAACTGCGCATGCAACTCTCTGTCAGATGTGAGCTACAATCTGCCAATCCTTTATGGATTTCCATTTATGTGTTGAAATGAGGTATCCACCACCGCTCTCATTCTCAGTAACTTCCTTCATCGAGAACAGGACGAGGCCTGACATCCATAATTGTTATTAGACGGTGCCAATGACTTCTGCGAGTCAATTTTGACACCTCGAGGTTATGCATATCTTCTTATGTGACCAATTACATGCACATCAGGTGGTGGGCCGATAGCATATGCACAGGGGTGACATGGATCGAAATGCTTGGTGAAAACTTGCATGGCACAACGAGTGTGCAACAGTCACGAGGAAGGAAGCGGAGGATGATGGAGCTTTTCAGACCCCAAACATTTCATTTTTTCTGTGAAAATCATGGGTAGAATGCCACCTGATTTATGCCAAAATGATCCTGAGGGTAAACCTCAATTATGCTTGATTCCTATGAAATAGGTTGCAAATTATTTTTTTAACATTTGGATCCACAGGGGATGGCATGCTCCCTGCAAGCTACCAAGAACATGTAGTTCCAATGCCTTATCTGTTGGGCTATGGATTCATGCTATGAAACATCATACTAAAGAAAATTGGTCGACAAGTACACTATTCTAAAAATAAAAGCAAACACACATGCTCCTGAGGGATCTTATTTATGTACAAAACCTAAGTTAACTAACTTTTACAAAATGTTAGGTGAAAGCAAACTTCCACCATAGCCATTCAAACTATTTGATAATTGAATCCTTCGCTTCACTGCAAATGGTCCATAAAAGACAAGGAAAGTGTGACAGCTGAATAATTTCATTCTTATGATCACCCATATTACCTTCAAATGTTGATAAAAAGATCAAGCCTGCATGCTCCAAATCATTTGAAAAGTGTAACTTTATGTACTCATCGACAAGGTCATGAAACTGAAGGCATCGCATGATTGACTTATGAAAGGTTACCTTCACTATTGCAAAGTTGCTGACAGTTGGCTTGATGTCCTCTACAGGCACACTTGATTGAATGACAGCCATGGGCATCTATGGGTCAAAAAGATGCTTGTTGTGAACTGTAGGTACAAGTGGAAGAAGGATGGATGTAGGAGGCTACTGATCCACTGATGACTGTTGATTTACTTCTAGTTGTGTATAAACGATCTCTTCACGTGCCTCAACTAAGGGTTGCTCCTGGTCAAACTCTCGGGTTGTGTCTTCTGTGACAAGGCCAACTTCTGCATCATCCTTACTGTCTTCATAGTGATCAAATATAATATAAGATTGCTTCTCATCATCACTAGAATATCTATCAAAAATGGGTTGCCTTTCATGTCTATGTTCAACCTTTAAAATAGTAATTTCATCAAGAATATAACTATTAAAAATATCCATTTCAAGAACAGTAGTAACTGCTACTTCTAGTTGTTCATACACATGATTTTCATCAAGACGGGGTTGCTCATGGATACCTGCATTGAAGACAAAATTATCCACAATATTTTCTTCATAGGGACAACAGGTAAAAATTGCCTTACGTTCAGAGTTGAGATAATACTGACTTTGAATCCTACCACAAGCTCATAGGTTCTCCTCTAATTTCTCAGCATCCATGAATAATTGTGATAAATATGTAGATTTCCTTTGTCTTGGGAGAATCACAAGCTCTGAATGTTGATCCATGACATAATACACAATGGCAGCAGTCTTTGTGGGTCTGATCTCTACATACATACTATGATAAACATTGTAAAACCTCATGTTGAAGACAGTCAAGGCTTCCTCTTCCCCTCTCCTCAAGGCATTAAAATCATCCCAGTATTGATCAAGGGACTTGTTCTCACCCCACCACTTTAAAAAATCATCGTATAGCTCAACCCAAGAACCAATGGAGTCAGCTCCCAAACCCTTAAACCATATAGTAACATCTCCTAACAAGGATTTGGAAAACAACCTCATCATAACATCCTCATGAACTATCTCAAACTGATCAATAAAATTCTCAAATGCCTCCACATGCCTCTCAGTTGTAACATGATCCTCTCCAGAAAAATGAGGAAAGTACTTAAAGAAATCAAGAGGATAAGGATGAAGATGATATGGAAGCTTTAAAGGTTTAAACAGCTTGTCTATGATTCTAGTTTGAAAACTAGTGGGTTGAATATGAGGCTTAACACATTGATGGCAAGGCTCAATAGTAACAGTATGATGTGATGAGATTTGAGGAGGTTGTGGATCAGTTTCAACCTCCCCAGGGCTACAAGGGTGATTGAGTTCATGAGGGGTTTCAATATGAAGCTCATATTTATGAGTAGGCTGAGCTGATGATATAATATCAGCATCTACAACATAGGAAGAAAGAAGGTTTGCTTCTTCCAAGGATGGATATATAAAGGAAGTTTGGTGATCAACCAAATAAACAAAGAAAAATATGATCCTCTTTATATGTGAAGGGAAAAACAAAAATGAGTTGATAAAGAACAACAAAAGTTCATGAATAAAGCTCATAACATGATACCTAGTCATTCCCTTCATCTTTCTGTCAATAGGATCCTCCCCAGTGGAGTCTCTGATGTGGAGTCATCAGGTAGATGATTACAGTCAATTTTTGTATCCCTCTCTTGTCTACCATCAAGAGTTGGATCTATGTCGTTCTTCCCAGGTATCTCTTCAATCTGCTCAAATCTGTCCTGGACAACGGTGCCATTTATGTTAGCACTAGGAATCACCCTCATACTGTAATGAGGATAAGCCCAGTACCCATCAGTTATACAGTAAATGTAAATGAGTTTTAAGGGGGTCAAATGGATAAGACTCGAGATAATGACGTTCTAACTCATAAAATTTGGGTTGGCATGCACAAGCAACTGAGGTCTTGTATAAACTTTAGTCGGTAAGTTGGAGTAAAGGTGAATAGGAGGAAGAATTTGGTGAGAAAATGTAGAGGTGTGTTATAGAAATCAGGTCTTCCAGCAGCCTAAGGAGGAAAAAACTCAAACACAAGATCCTCTTGAATTCAAATTTTCAAAGAAACTGAAAGACATTATAACAACACTATAATCAAACATTCATCATAATTAAGTTACAACAATCCATGTGAATCAGTCAATCATGAACTCTCTCAGTATCAGAGGCAAATAAGATGGAAGAAGAAAGCTGACTTATATTAATCAAGAAGTCTCAAATCAAGTTACATAACCAAAGAACCAGAGTTCTTCATCAAAATATTACAATAAGGGAGCCTATCCCAACCATTGACCCTTACAAAATATTACAATAAGAGAGCCTAGCTCAACCATTGACCCTTATAAAATATCAAAATTGTCTATATATAAGCAGAATTGATGTAACCATAAGGAGTGTGATCGAATTGTTGCATTCAAAGTTTTCAGTTGACCTCTTCTCTGTCAGACTGTGCAGACAATCTTTTGTTGTCAGACACGAGCTCTTCCATCTGGACCTTCTTTGTTAGACTGTGCATGCGGATCTCTGTCAGACGTGAACTCAAATATGCCAATATTTTATGGATTTCCATTTATGTGCTGAGATGAGGCCTCCACCATCGCTCTCATTCTCAGTAACTTCCTTCATTAGGATCAGGACGAGACATGACACCCATAATTGTTCTTAAATGGTGCCAACGACTTCTGCGAGTCAATTTTGACACCTCGAGGTTATGTAGATCTTCTATTGTGACCAATAGAGGTGCAGCAGGTGGCAGGACGATAGTGTATTCGTAGGAATGATGTGGAGCAAAATTCTTGGTGAAAACTTGCATGGCACGACGAGTGAGCGACGGTCACGTGGAAGGAGGTGGAGGATGTTGGAGCTTTTCAAACCCCAAACATTTCATTTTTTCTGTGAAAATCATGGGCAGAATGCCACATGATTTATACCAAAATGCTCCTGAGGGTAAACCTCAATTATGCTTGATTCCTATGAAATAGGTTTCAAATTCTAGTGTTAACAAGTTGTAAGGTTATTTAAGCCCATTGAGGCATCATTGTAAAGGGTTCAAACTTGGAGACTTTGAGATACTCTTTTTGTAAAAGACTTTGATATATATATATATATATATATATATATTGGAATCATAAGCTTCTTTCATTGTTATTGTTCAGACCTCTATTCATTTGCCTTTTCTTGTACTTATATTGAATGTCATATTCATTTGTTTTGTTTACACAGTGAATGATTAATGTCTTTTAATCATTGCATTGGTAGGCAGAAATATAAATATTCTTCCTTGTTATAATCAGTCTTTCATCTATATTTTAAATATACATGATCTTGTTGGTATAGTGAGTGTTCTCCATTCGTATGAGTTTAAAAACCATTTGAGCAATACCTTTTGAGAGCCTTATCTTGTCTGGATATGTTCAAGTGTCTTGAGTGTGGGAGTTATTGAATGATTTATTCACTTTCTGATCCATTTTTATACATTTTATTGAACATTTGATTAAGTTACCAAGCTTACTCAACCTACAACCTTGAGTGACTCTTGGAGTGATAACAAATTGGCCTCGTTTCCGGGGAAAGGATTGAGAAGCAAACTTCCCTGGGAGACGACATATTCCCAGCTTTTGATGATAGACAAAGGCAGGGCATTAGTTTGGTTGTAATATTATATCTGGCGAATCCATTGGTACATTGTGGCTCCTTAGAAGGCACATACTCGAGCAAATCCTTAGCAGCCACTGACTAATCTAGTATTTGAACCTGAAAGGATCATCAAAGAAGGAAAGGCATTACAGAAGGGATCTTCAAGTTCAGGTATCTCTAGAAAGCCTTATGTGTCTTTTTCAGACAATCCATTAATAAAACCAACACTTGTTGAAACTATAAGCTCAAAGACTGATAGTGAAAAAGTAGTTTCAGAAGTCCAAGGATCTTCTGATCTTACTCAAGAAGGTAGTTCACCATTTGTTGAAGAAGACATTTGCTCATCATCTATAGAATCTTCTCAGTCTGAAACTGAACAAAATTCATCTTACATTCATACAAATCTTCATGCAGTTGAGCTTGTCTTACATGAATTATCTATAAAAGGAAAAGAAAATCTTGCCAAGTTATTGTATGAATTCTATAAAGCTTCATTTTTTCCTTCTTCCATTGCAAGTCCAGAAATATCTTTTCCTCTCATTACCTCAACTTCATCCTCTGTATCAGCCTCATCTCAGTCAAACTTCTAGTACATCTACATCTACCACTATCATGGCAGCAGCACCTCAAAATCTTACTAAGATGGAAAGAATCATAGATGCTAGATATGCACCATTAGTATTGCCTAATCCTCTGAATGCAATTCCTACTGGAGACTATCAAAAGTACATGCCTAAATTTTCAAGGACAGAAGAGGTTATAGATAAAGATCATCTTGAATTGTTTTATAGTTATGCTGATAACTTAAATATCACACAGGAGGATGTATGGATGAGAGTGTTTGTCCAAATTTTAGATGGAGAAGCCAGGAGATGGTTTAGAGAATTAACACCAGGAACCATAATAGGAATTGAAGTTTTAGACGAAACTTTCTTAAAGCAATGGGGGGGTAAGAAGGATTTCCTTTACTACATTACATAGTTTGGGAACTTGAGAATGGAAAGTGGTGAATCAGTGTCATACTTTACCAAGAAATTTAACTGGATGTATAGCAAGATCCCAGCTGAAATCAAGCCTACTGCTACCTTTGCAAAACTCACATATGCTAATGCCTTTGATTTTGAATTTTGTTTGTTGTTAAGAGAAAGGAGATCTATTACATTGGTTGATATTCAGGATGCGGCACTTGAAGTGGAATCTAACATCCTTGCTGCAAAAAAGTTGAAAGGTAGAGGAGATAGAAGGAAACAAAAAGGAGAATCTTCATCATCAAGTGGTGATCCTAATATTTAAAAAATGGTTAATATTATAGAATCTTTGACTTTTGAATTGTCCAAAATGAATATTGAAAACAAGCAGCCTGGAAAAGGTAGAGATCCTAATGCTTTTATTCCTCGAAATCCAAATCCTTATAGAATAAATAATGAGTAACATCAGATTTTACAAAGGAATAGAAATGCTAATGAGGATCAGAATATTAAAGCCCATTTTCATAACACAGTAATGGAGGAAGATCAACCATAAGAAGATGATGAGATTCATTGTTTGGGATATAAAGGTGATGCATTTTTCTTGACATAGATTACTTATGACGAAGATTTGATTAGTCAGCGGGCTAATAGGGACTCAAATGATGGATCTGTTTTTCAAGTTGATGATCAAAATAGTCATAATTTGAGATATAAAAAAAATAATAGCAAGCAATATGAGCAAGCTCCTCCCAAAAAATTTGTTTCCCCTACAAAAAAACAACCAAGAAAAGATCAGCCTCAAACAAAGGATCAACTACTTCTTAAAGCTCCTCTGCATGAGGTAAGAAACCATGACAAAGTTCCTTTTTCATTTAGCTTTGAATCAGAAATTCAGAAGGTCAAAATTCCCATACCACTCATGGAATTAATGAAGAATGATACCTTCAAACAAACCATCCTCAAATCCCTTGAGCCTAAATCCATGCTAGTTGTTGTTGATGTTGTAAACCTCCAAGATGATAAGCCTACTATTGTCCTTAGTCCAATGATTGAAGACCGTGAGGAAACCTCTCCACCTTTTATGTATCCTTGAACATCCATGATAAAATTATGCATAATTTCCTTTTAGACACGGGAGCTTCTCATAACCTCATTCCAAAAGAATTCATGGATGATTTGGGTTTAGAAATTACCAAATATTATCATGATTTATTCTTATCTGACTCTAGGAAGGTTAAGTGCCTTGGCTTGATTAAAGATCTAGAAATTTTCTTATCTCGGTTACCTATGAGGAGAATGGTAATGGACATTGTAGTAGTTGATGTGCCACCCAAATTTGGTATGCTCTTATCTAGAGAATGGATAAAAAGGCTAGGAGGCACCTTGCAAAATGACCTTTCGTATGCAGTTGTTTGAGTCTTTGGAGGGGAACAAAGGATATTATATAGGGAAGCACAATTAGCCTGTATTATTAGTGATGAGAAGGAGCCTATAAATCATCCAATATACTCAGTTGATACAAGTTTGGGATCTTGTATACTTCAGATTGATGATTCTCAGTCAATCATCTTTGCAGCTCAGAAAGCCTATTTGCCAATCTTCAGAAGTGGAAATCACTCCTATATGGACTATGTTCTTTGATGGTGTTTGTTCAAGAGAATTTGCAGGAGCAGGTGTTGTTTTTGTTTCACCTTCCAAAGAAACAGTTCATTTGTCTTTCAATTTGGATTTCAAGGTGACAAATAACATAGCACAATATGAAGCCTTGGTATTGGGATTAAATGTTGCTAAGGACATGAATATTTAGGGGCTGAAGGTATATGGAGATGTCGATCTGATAATTCAACAAATTAAGAACACTTTTCAAGCCAAACATGTCATGCTTAAGGCATATAGAGATGAGGTATGGAATCTCATTGATTCTTTTCTAGCATTCAATATTTCATATATTCCTAGAGCCATGAATCAACTTGTTGATTCATTAGTTATTTCAACTAGTACCTTTAATCCATCATTGCTAGCAAATCTTAACTACAAAATTCAAGTGAAATATAGACCTTCCTTTCCAGACAATGTAAAGTTTTGGAAAGTGTTTGAAGATGATGAGGAATTGGTTAGATTATTGGAAGTTATAGATGAATTTTTTGCTCTCCATATAGATCATGAAAATGAAAATGTTGAAAAAGGAAAAAACCCTAAGTTGAAAAATAAAATTGGACGCCATGATATTATTCAGCTCCCTAATAATCAAATCCCAAGAGTATTAGTACCACTTGAGAAACTTTTTGACCAAAATGGTGTTCCTTTGAATCCTGGTAAGAAATAAGAAGACCATGTTGTCTTTAAGTACAATTTAGGAGATGAACAGTGCCCAAAAACCATAAATTTGTCCACACAATTGACTGCAGAACAGAGATTTGATTATGGAAGCCTGATGAAAGAGTTTTCAGACATTTTTTGCATGGGAGTATAGTGACTTAAAAACCTATGAGACTTAAGTAATTGAGCATAGAATCCCTTTGAAGAAAGAAGCCACTCCATTCAAGAAAAAACTAAGATCTATTAGCCCTCTTCTTCTACCCATAATGGAAAAGGAAATTAAAAAGTTATTGAATGCCCAAATTATCATTCCACTAAGATATTCTGATTGGGTTGTTAATTTAGTTCATGTTAGGAAAAAGAATAGGGAAATTAGGATGTGTGTTGACTTCAGGAATTTGAACAAGTGTTCTAAGAAAGATAACTACCCTTTGTCGAAGATGGAGCATATCTTGCAAAGAGTGTTTGGAGCTAGTGTCATGTCTTTTATTGATGGTTTTTCAGGCTATAACCAAATCTCAGTGCATCTATATGATAGAGAAAAGACAGCCTTCACAAATCCTTGGGGTACTTTCATGTATGCCAAGATGCCCTTCGGGCTTATGAATGTTGGGGCCACCTTTCAGAGGGCCATGGACATTGCCTTTGTAGGTGAGAAAGATAAGTTCGTTTTGATATATTTGGATGATATAACAGTGTTTTCTCACAGCCATAAAGAGAATTTGGAGCATTTAAGGAAGACATTCTTGAAGTGTAGAAGGTATGGGATTTCACTCAATCCAAAGAAGTCTCAGTTTGCATTGAAAGAAGGTAAGCTTCTGAGGCACATAGTGACTGCTAAAGGAGTAAAGATTGACCCTGCAAGAGTAGAAGCTATTCAGTATATATCTATTCCTAGATCCAAGAAAGGCATTCAATCATTTCTTGGAAAGATTAACTTCATTAGGAGATTTATTCCTAATTTTGTAGAATTGATCAAACAAATCATTGGTATGCTAATGAAGGATTCAAAAGTTAAATGGAATGATGCAGCAAGGGACTCTTTTGAAGATATTAAGAAAGCTCTTGTGCCAGCTCCTACTTTGATCAACCCGGACTATTGTAAAGATTTCTACATATTTTCATTTGCATCTAATGACACAGTTGAAGCAGTGTTACTTCAGAGAAATGATCAAGGGTGGGAACAGCTAGTAACATTCTTTAGTAAGACATTAAGAGATGTTGAGGTAAAGTATGACCCCATTGAAAAACAAGCTTATGCTTTGATCAAGTCACTTAAGGCTTTTAGAATCTATATCTTTCATGCAAAAGTTATAGCTTATGTACCATCTAGTTCAGTCAAAGATGTATTTATACAACCAGATATAGATGGGAAAAGAGCCAAGTGGATTGCCAAACTCATTAAGTTTGACATTGATATTGAGCCAACCAAATTGATAAAGGGTCAAGGTTTGGAAAAACTTCTTGCTGAAGAGAATTATGAGTTGCTTGGTATTAATTTCATTAGCATAAATGCAAAGGATGCACAATCTGAAATATTTGTTGAAAGGTACAGTCATGATCAGCCAGTTTCAACCCATTTGTCTTCTTGTGAATAGTACAGCAATATAGTATTTTTTTGCAGAACCTTGCAGCCCTCCAGAGATGAATCAAACACAGCTGATAGCACTAAAACTCAAGGCAGTCAAGTTTTGTATCAATGAAAATATGCTCTATTGGAAATACCCCTCTGGGATGTTGTTTATATGCCTTGATAAGGAATAATCAATTCAGGTTATGCATCAATTTCATAGCATAAATTGTGGTGGCCATCACTACTGGAAAACAACAACCCATAATATTTTGAGGGTTGGTTACTATTGGCCATGTTTATTTTATGATGTTTGCTCTTATGTAAAGACATGTGACAAGTGCCAAAGGTTCACTGGAAAACAGCAGCTAAAATCTATCACATTGAAGCCTATTGCAGTCACTAGACCTTTCCAACAATGGGGGTTGGACTTCATTGGAGAGATACATCCATCTTCAAGTGGGAAACATAGGCAGATTCTGGTAGCAACTGATTACTTTACAAAATGGATTGAGGTTATTCCTACCAGAAATGCTACCCATTCTGTAATCATAAACTTTTTGAATGATCATATTTTTGCTAGATTTGGCTGCCCCAAGAGACTTGTTACTGATAATGCAGTTGCTTTTAAAGTTGATGCTTTGGTGAAGTTATGTGGTGACATGGGTATTCACCTTGTTCACTCAACTGCCTATTATCCTCAAGGCAATGGCCTTGCCAAATCATCAAACAAAAGCCTAGTGAGGATTATTATAAAGTTACTTGAAGAAAACCAAAGGCGTTGGGATTCAAAGTGAAAATTTGCACTCTGGGCTGATAGAGTGACAAATAATAAGTCCATTGGTACTTCTCCATTCAAGTTAGTGTATGGAACTGAAGTCATTTTCCCTATCCAACTTGCATTACTTGTTGCAAAGTTTTTTCAATAAGTAGAAGGGGAACCAAATGATTTGGTTAGAAGGATTCTTCATCTTATTGAACTTAAGTAGGTAAGGGAGTAGTTACTTGAGAAGACAGAGTTACATCAGAAGAATATGAAAGATATCTTTGACAAGAAGGCTAAAGAAGATATTTTCCAAATAGGGGATCTTGTTTTGAAGTGGGATGCTTATAGATAGGATAAGGGGAAGCATGGGAAATTTGACACCTTGTGGACTGGTGCTTTCATCATCTCTCAAGTGTTGCAGAACAATACTTTCCTCTTACAGAACTTGGAAGGTGATGACGTATTTGGTGGCCCAATCAATGGGCGTTTTCTCAAAATATATTTTCACTAAGGCTTCTAAAGGCTTTTTCCACTTGTAAATATCATTTCATTTTAGTTTTGTTTCAGAAATAACTCCATGCCCAATGGAACACTAGATTAAAAGTTCAGTTTCAAGTTTTTTACAGGAAAGGCAAGCTGGTCATTTGTTCTTGGAACCTCACAAGGAGGATTCCATCCCCAATAGGAGCCAGATGTTATCTCCCAAATAAATTTTAAATTTTTTGAGTCTTAGGTGATAGGTTAGGTTTTTCTTTGGCCTTAATACCTTGTCAAGTGGGTATATCATTTGGTCTTAGTCAGTCAAGGATAGTCATTCTTCTAATTACTATGAGGTTATAAATATTTTTAGCCTAAGTCAAGATGTGACTAAATCCATTTGAAAAGTTTGAGTCACGAGACTTTCATGTATAACATGTGATCCTACAAGTCTTTTATGGTCATGATTAGCCATCATTGTTAAACTGATTGTTTTTTTTAGCTCAAAGGATCTGAAGTACTCATCCAGTACGAGTTTGCAGCATTTGGCGCTCGTTTTACACACTTGGTGCTACAAATTCCCGAGTTGTTAGCGCACATCATCATTTTAACACTCGGTGTGCTCCAAACTTTCATGCGAAGATTGGTTTCATCATTTTTATTCATGAACTAGTTGAGATCACTTCAGTGGATGATTTGAAGGATCATAACACTTCGGCATCAGTTTAAAGTTCCCCGCAAATCACTCAACCAGCTATCTATTTCGCATTTTCTTAGGAAGATTTTGCATGTGAAGCACTCATCTTTATTTTTGATCATGTAAACTCACTCTTTGTCTCCAGAAGTGTTATAGGAACTCGATCCTCTACAGATGGATCCTAAAGATGATACACCTAGGAAGAGGTTGGGGTCTCTCCACAGATTTGAACCCACAGGCATCATTTTGATCGAGCAAAATCCCGATCACTTGGATGCATTAAAGTGTTTGGGGTGTAAGAGGTTTTGCCAAAAGTTGGATGGCCACCATTTGGAGGTCAGTCATGACTTTGTAAAGAATTACAAGGAGGGGAAGACCCAAGTTGGACCTATGGAGATTAATTTGGCAGTGGACCTGATAGCAGAGGTGACAGAGATACCCATGACCAGTGAGTAGTGGTTCAAATCTAGGAAGATGGAAAAAGAAGGTTGGTTTCAGGATATGTTGAAACCTGAGCATAAGGGAGCCAATTTAGTCAAAGGGATACTAAGGAAGTGGATTTTGGAAGCATATGACAAACTTATTCTCATCATACAAAGGTATTTCACTTGTGAAGGGAGATACAGCAAGGTTTTATAATATCATTTTAAGTTACTTATGCATTTTAGTTCGAAAAGAGAAATTAATTTAGTATACTTTATTTTTATGAGTCTTCAAAGGATGATCTTGATAGCTCAAAATAAAGTTGATAAACTAGAGAAGGCAATCTTCCACCATGCCCTAATCAAGTTGATATTCATTGAACAGTTGAAGAAAGAATGAAAATTCTGGCCTACTTTCTTGTTTGTTTCCAACTACCAAATTGACATGCATGCTTCCTTTTCAAAACATGAGACTCCTAGAAATAAGACTTCCATGCCTTCCTTTGAATCCCCACCAGAAGCACCACATTCTTCCCAAGCTCTTGTATCTCAGAATCCTCCACCTGTTAGAGCTTCTAAGAGAAATAAAGGAAAAGGAAAAGGTAAAGAAGTTGTTACTAAAGAAGAACCAAAACTCCATGTTGAACTCCCTCCAATAGAAACTGATAAAGATTTTCATAGTGTTCAAGTTAAAATTGTTCCACTAGTCTTGAGGAGATCTTCTCGTAGGAAGCTTGAGTTGATAGAGGACACTCAGAAATAAATGGTTTGTGAAGAGTAGTTAGATACCCCTATTGAACCTTCAGCCATGGAAGTGGATGATGACCTCCAAATAACTGAAGTAAAAACAGTTGCACCTGCCCTCAGGAGGTCTTTCAGAAACAAACTTGCATTTGCATAACAGTCTCAGCAAGAGATGGAACTTGTAAAACCCATAATTAAGTTGCCTAAGTTAAAGGTATCCCCTCTTTAGAAGGAGGCCCTGGAATCCATTGTTCATCTAAGTAAGTTGCCTTCTAAGCCTTTACAGACATCCGTTGAAACATTTTCATCAAAGAAGAAGGAGGACTAGCTACTAGCAGTTCGGGTTGTTATAGCAATATTTTCCTCACCATTGCTATATTGCACAAAGGGCCTTTTTCCATTTCCCTATGCAGACTTATCAACCCCTTTTTTGATAAATCCAGAGCCAAAAATATATATTTTTCCACATATACACTCCCTAACTGCTTTGCAAGATGCGTATACGCTCGCTGCTCCACTACAGCTCGCGTATATAGGGATTTGTGCCAGAAAATACAAAATGAGGTCGGGTTTCCATGTCACGACAAATGATCTCTGATCTTTGGCCTTCCATATACTGGAAACGTTCCGAATCGGCCCTTCATTTGCATTATGGAGGCTATAAGAGCACAATTTTGAGCTATGGAAAAGGAGAGAGAAAGCATTCAACTTTGAGAGAAAAGTTACTCTAGAGAAATTACTTCATATTAAGTCTACATCCCTTTGCCCCTCAAGTCTGACCACAGTGTTCAACCCCCAAGAGCTTTCCTTACTGTCAAGAGGATCTCATTATCTCTTTGCTACGAGCTTGCCTTTGGTGGAGGATTGAAGTGGTGGAGACCCAGTTGGAAGGAACTTGGTTTCTTGGTTTTGAACCGTGACGACATGAAAGTCTGTAATGTTGATACTTCTATTGATCAATTATTAATAGAAATACTCCTTTCTCGTCCTATCGATATCTTGCAAATATATGATTATTATCCATGGGCATGTTTGTAATGTTTATTAATGGATTGGGCTATCTAATGTGCTAACTCATTTTATATACTGTCACTATATACTTGCATCGCTTGTTTGTTGAGAACTTCTCGCAGGTGTAGAGCTTTGGGTCACAGTGCTCAACGGTGGAACGACATCAAACGATTGGATCGAGGTAGGCTTCTTCCTCGTATTGCACATTAGTTTATATATCACATGTTGGAATTGAGTTGATTTCTGCAGTCATACATGTCTGTTGTGGTTTACCCTTGGCCATAGAGAGCTTTTCCCTTGTAATAGAATTGGCAACTCCACTGGGGAAAGATCTTCCTTCTAAGGGTTGAAGTATTTTTCCTTCTTACATTGCTTTTTGCCTTTGTATTTCTTATTGTATCATAGTTGGTCAGAGTATGTTCACTCTGGGTCTGAGTTTTCAGCCTTTTAACCTTGCCTAGCCTTCTTTTAAAAGATATACAGCCTTTTTTCCCTGACAGTCGCGTGTGTACGCTTTCTGTCCCACTACAAGAGGCGTATATACACCCATTTCTCTTGAACAGGAGAATATACCACTTCCCCCTTGTTTGTTTGCTTGGTTTAGTCACTGTTGGGTAGGTTTTGAGGATCACTGAGCCTTCTTAGTCTCTGTGGTACCTGTTGAGATTATCTGGGATGACAGGAAACCTTTTTGGAGTTGAATTTTTGGGAAGAATCTTTCTCTTTGTTTTCCATTTTTTATTTGTCCTTTGTAGTTGGGTTGTTTGCTTAGCTGCTTGGTATTCTGGTCGAGTGATTTCTTTTATACACAGTAGAAGTTATATATCAAGTCGCTTATCAGTGCATGCATTTTCTTTTTAAATACATTGAAAATACAAAAAATAGGCATTTTGCATTGGTTGGTATTTTTGTCTTTGAACCTTTATCATTAGCTTAGCACATTTAGCAAAAGATTGCATTTTACTTCTGAGTTGCAGAGTTAAAATTGAAGATCGCACTATTTTTATTTAGCATATCATTCATTGAAAAGTTAAAGTTAGGCTTTGCATTATATCTATTTTTATTTTCATGCAGAGTCATAACACCATGAGTTTCATTTCCATACCTTTTTGAGTAATCACGGCCAATAAAATTTACGCTTTAAACTAAAATTGATTAGTCACGATTTTATTTTTTAAGGTGCACAAACTAGCC
This sequence comes from Picea engelmannii, assembly GCA_009831015.1. Taxonomy (NCBI): domain Eukaryota; kingdom Viridiplantae; phylum Streptophyta; class Pinopsida; order Pinales; family Pinaceae; genus Picea; species Picea engelmannii. The sequence goes on from ML778673.1 coordinate 455,248, forward strand.
TAGGATTTGGTGCCTTGGAATAGGATTTTGTGAGTAAACTTCTCCAAGGCAATTAAATCAACTTATGTGTCTGAGACAGGGAGTTGACAAATCCATTGTATAATTGGTAATATCAGGAGGCTCTGCTCACACTGGAGTTAATCACGAGGTCACGCGAAGTTAGTTGAAGGGATAACCCCTGCATACTCACCTAGCGTCAGAGATATTTCTGTGGATTTATTTGTATTTGGGGATCTTGCTAGTGCCCATACCTATGTGAGAGGCAGTGCTTTCAAGGTTTCGAGCTTTGCTACCCTGCCCATACGGAGATCTGGACTTATGACTACTCACCTGTGCATCGGTTATACAATGGTTTATTAGTTGCTTGACTTAGGTTTCTCATAGGTTACTTGCAGGGGTTATTCTGCTTGTATCCTGAATCAGATAGGGGTCAGAAAGCACACAGACTTTATGGAGGATTACCTCTCCAGGGGGGTCTGACCGACTGGTTGTTAAGCCTACAAGGGCCCTTATAATTGATTATGTTACCTCCAAACTTTAGCAGGGAGTCTCAGGTCCCTCTTGGACAAGACATACCTTCTTTACTAGCGAGGGAGGCCACTCAGCCATTTTAGCCCGTTTGCATGCATATTGGCCATTTGAATTTTTGGCATGCTCTTTGATTACTAGTTGGCCTTAGGATATATTTTTATTTTTTGAGAGTCATAAGTCGTCGTGGAGTTGGACCAGCTTCTTCGCAGGTCTCGTCGGTTGTTACAGTTACCACCAGTTTTCGAGCTATTGCCTTCTAAAAGGCGTAGAGTTATCAGGAGTGGTACACACACATCCACTTTTCAGACTTGTGATCCCACAAGGATGAGTACTGAGTCTAGTCTTCAGAACACTGGGAGTTCATCAACTCCCAATCCCACTATAGTTAATTACACTCCTTTGACACCTGCAGCCGCTATAATTGCAGTGTCGGAGGCCTACACCGGTACTATGGCTTGGCCCGTATTCATTGCTTTATCTCTTGCCTCTAACCCTTTTGGGGGTTTTGGCCACTCGCTGAGTTACAATGTTCAGACCATCCCCATGGCTACTAGTTTGTTTTCTTATGGTATGCCAAGTTTCACTTCGCAATCTTTGAATGCCACCCCAGTTGTTGGCCATAACGCTAGCCTTGGACTTGGGGGCACCACACCTCCTTACACTCCCTTTCCATTTGGTAGATCTCATGTTCCCCAAGTGAATACTAATATAGGAAGTTTCCCCTTCCCTAACCCCGAGTCTAATCCTTCTACGACTGGATGGAACAACCAAGCTAGCGGACAAGTTCTACCCTATATCCCTATCCCCTCGGTGCCGAATTCGACCAATACTTTTGGCATAACGAATCAACTTCAATCCTCCGGATTCCCACCTGAAGGAGGTCAGTCTTATGTCTTGGGCACCCCCCAACCTAGATCTAATCCAGTTGGGGGCAGTTTTAACAACCCTCAGTTTGGAGCTAATCCAACTGGGGGCAATTTTCATAACCCTTATCAGAACATTCCTGCTGGAATGATGCCCAATCCATATTTCACGAATACGCCCGGAGGGGGGTCTTTTAATTCCAAACAAGGTTCTAGTCCTTACCATAACCCTGAATGGAATGCAACTCCTAATACTCTGTCTTTTCCAGCAGGATGGGGTCAGGTGTCGCAGCCCCATATTCCCTTTCTGGCCATGCTTAATCTGCCAGATTTGTCTAAACTAATGAATGACCCGGTGAGTCATGATCCCACATGGCCCCCTGTCCCCACCAAGCTTCTGTCATATATTCCAAAGTTTGAAGGTAACAATGGTGAGGACCCTGGTGATCACGTCACTACTTTTCACCTCTGGTGCTCATTGAATTCTTTTAATCATGATTCTATTAGGTTACGATTGTTTCAGCACACTCTTATCGGGATTGTGTCACAATGGTATATTGAGCTACCTAGGGGAACATATGGGTCTTTTCAATAGTTAGTGTTAGCCTTCCTTAACTATTTTCAACTACCCGTTCATTACGATGTTGGCCTTGAACTTTTGTCAACTTTACGCCAAGGTTCCAGCACTCATATTTCAAACCATATCTAGGAATGGCGTAGGCGAACATAGTTAGTTAAGACTCCCATACCCTCGGCCTTTCTTTTAGAATGGTTTTTAAAATCTTTGCACGCTCCTATTTCAAAGGACATTGCTACTTTTGGGGTCTTCAGCGAGGAAGAGGCCATTTTTAGAGCCCAACAATTTGATTTGATCTATGCTCAGTCAGGGATGTTAAACCACCTTCTTCTCGATACACCACGGTTGACTCATGATCCTAGGTAGGGTCATGGGCCCCATGCCAATGGCATTGTAGGGTCCACCAATGTAAATTCCACAAACTCAGCAACAAAGTCTGTCGGAGGACCAACTTCATCTGGATCCCCCAAACCCACCCAATCGGCAGATGTACATTCTGAGCAGTCGTCGAAAAACCCAAATGGTGACCAGCAACCAGATGGGAATAAACGGAAATGTTGAAATAATCGTAGAGGTGGGAAGAATAAACCCAAGGACAAGAACAATAATGGAAAACAGAACGATCATGTTGGAGAGGGAACGAAAGAAAAGCGTAAGGTTAAGTTTCCTTGTAAACTTTGTACAGATGATCACCTTACACACTTATGCCCCAAACTTGCGGAAGCTGCAAGGCTTTTAAATCTTCCGCCCGTTGTGCTAACGAATCCTTTTCCTCACAACCAGCACTTAGCCTTGAGTTCTTCAAATGCCGAAAATGCATCTGGTGGGAGTCAAAACCCACCATTGCAAGATGACGACCGTGTTTGTATCAATATGGTCGGTGCAACAATCGATATAGCCACTCGCTCTCGAGATTACGGTTCTTCAAAAGCTAGTACTAGCCTTGAAGCTCATCCTCCACCCCCGGAGATGAATTTACAGATCGAGAAACTAGAGCCACCTCCTCGTATTCTTAAAGGAGTATTCAACCACTCTACCCATAACCCTAATGCTAAAGTCGCCCAAAACTACTCTATCGTTGAGGATCTGGGCCAAACACCTTGTGCGATGTCTGCTTTGGAGGTACTCTAGATGTGTCCATCACAGAGGAATGCCTTACTCTCTGCCTTAGGAGCTCTAGAACCTAGTGGCTTGAAGATCATCAATTTTGATGTCACAGACGTGAAGCCTCGCTTACCATACCATGTGGCTTTCCAAATCCATGTGGAGTATTCTAAATATACCATCAAATGAGCAATCATTGATGAAGGTGTTTCCACTTGCGTGATGTCCTTAGCCTATTGGAAAGCTATCGGTTCTCCAACCCTTTCAAAGTCATTGACCATGTTGACCGCATTTCACGGTCATTCCTTCCACCCTCATGGTATTCTCCCCGCCTTTCCGGTCCAGTTAGGTGGGAAGACAGTAGAAGTGGAAGTAGAGGTAGTTGATGCACCTCTCGATTATAACCTGTTACTAGGTCGCAATTGGACTTATGATATGGTTGTCGTCGTATCGTCCATTTTTTGCACGCTTTGTTTTCCTCATAAAGGGGAGATTGTGATGATCGACCAGTTATCCTTTGCGTACTCTAGTCCAAACGCATTTGTTGGACTGTCAATCCCTGTGGTCGACAATTCTTAGATGGCAACTAAGAATATCGGTTTCGGAATGTATTCTTCCCTCATGGGTACTTTTGACTTCTCGGCACCGATTCACCACATTTACGCCATGTCCAGTACACTCGCTTTAGTAGAGAGGTCCATCCCTTTCTGCACTTCTTATTTCAATGACCCTTGGACCCTACCTTCTCAGACTTCATCGATTTAAGGTCAGTCGCATGCTGGCATGGCTATGCCACTATCGGCAGTAGAGATTGCATATCAAGATATCATTGACTCTTCTGTCGATCCCGATTTTTTTCCCTCGCAGACGGTCAAGGAGGATCCAGTTGTCAGGCCCGTGTGGGCCACTTCGTTATCTTGTTCACATGATTTCTTGGATGAGACTTTGCCTTCAGATGAATCCATCCTTGAAGCCATGAATTCTTCCGAGAGACCTTGGGATGATATGCACCATCGATCTTATTTTCTCCCAAGTCTTGAAAAAATTGAGCAAGATGATTTTAGATCTACCCTGAGTGAGATAGTTGGTCACACCGTAGTTCCACTTGATACACATGGAATTTACGCCAAAGGGAATATGGCGAGTATTTCTCCCACCTTCCAGATCGATATCTCTCATACCCCTGGCAAGATTGAAAACGTAAATATATGTGCAGATTGTTCACCAGAAGAGATTTTGATCTACACCAACCTCTTCAAAGAATTTTGAGATGTATTCGCTTGGTCATATGAAGATATGTCAGGGATCGACCCCCATATTGTCAAACATGAGATTAGGACTTACCTGGATGCTAAACCCGTTCGACAACGTCTTAGAGCTGTTAATCCTAGGAAGGCCCTGTTGACGGGCGAAACAGTACATCCGTCAACTGGGAGAGTGGAACCGCTCCGGGGTTGTCTAAATAACCCAAGCCGTTTGGAATGGACCACCCTGACGAGTTTAACGGCTCCGTTGG
>ML778673.1:463554-514382 GCA_009831015.1 Picea engelmannii
TTTATGCCCAAAAGTTTAGCAATCAAACATATCCAAATGCGCAATCAAGGTAAGATAATGCTCAAGGACATAAGTTCGAGAAAACCTTTAGCAGTCATGTGATAAACTAGTGGTCAAGTGTCTTTCAGCAAATCAACCAAAGATGACGACAATATAAGCAACGAAAGAGGTGTTTTCACACTTGCAGTTGTGAAAACTGAGTCGAAATCAAATTGTAATTGTCGCGAAAATGAAACAAACGTCTAGAAGCACAATGCGACGATGATTCGTCATTGACAAGACAAGAGGTGTAGGCAGCATTTTTTCAGAGCAATTAAAAAAAATGATTTGGCTGCCAACAGGCCCCTGCTATTAAGGCAGAGGTAGAGAAGCTACTTAATGTCGGCTTTATCTACCCGGTTCCCTTGACCGAATGGGTATCCAACCCCATTCTCGTGAATAAAAAAGCAAGGAACCATCCGCGCGTGTATGGAATTTCTTGACCTGAACAAGGCTTGTCTCAAAGATAACTTCCCCACGCCTTTCATTGATCAGATTCTCAATGACTGTGCGGGAAGTGAAATATTTTCTTTTATGGACGGATTTTCAGGCTATAACCAATTCTAGATCAAACCCAAAGACCAACATAAGACAGCATTCATATGTCCTTGGGGCATGTTTGCATACCGGAAAATGCCTTTCGGCCTGAAAAAAGCCGGAGCAACCTTCCAACGAGCCATGACTTTCACTTTTCATGATATCAAACACATAGTCAAAGCTTACCTCGATGATCTTGCTGCTCACTCTCGCAAGAGAATGGATCATGCTATGCACCTTCGACTGGTTTTTGAAAGATTATGCTACTATAGAATCTGACTCAATCCTCATAAATGCATCTTTTGCATTAGATTTGGCCGTCTCTTAGGATTCTTAGTCTCCAAGACAGGAATCATGGTAGATCCACTTAAGGCTGAGGCAATTCTTCGGTTGCCTCCCCCGCGCATGATTAGACAGCTTCAAGGTTTACAGGGGAAAGCTAACATTTTGCGTCGGTTTATTGTGAATTATGCCAATATCACTAAGGGTTTCATGTGCCTATTGAAGAAAGACACCTAATTTATCTGGGATGAGCGAGCCCAACAGTCTTTTGACGCTTTAAAGAAATCCTTGGTATTGGACCCTCTGCTGAAATATCCTCATTACAGTAGAGATTACTTGTTGTATATCACCGCATCTGAAGAGACCATTGGTATGGTTCTAGTTAAGGAGGATGATGAGCTCCGTGAGCACATCATGTACTATCTCAGTTGAAATTTAGTCGGTCCTAAACGGAATTACTCACACATTGAAAAGCTAGCTTTAGTTGTCGTCCACGCAGTCCAATGTTTATGACACTATATATTGCTTTGCAAAACAACTGTGGTGGCCGATGTTAATCCATTTCAATATGTCCTCACTAGACGTATCATAGGCGGAAAATATAATAAATGGATTGTCATACTACAAGAATTTGATCTCAACTTTGCTTCAGCCAAGTCCAAGAAATCATTAGTTTTTGCAGAGTTAATATCTGATTTCCCACGATTAGACGAAAATGTTATTCATGGTTGTTCATTCACAGATGAACACATTTTCCTTGTCTCGTCGTCCGACCCCTGGTATGGAGATATTGTTTTATATCTTCAAACTTTGAATTTCGCTCAGCATCTCTCACGAGATGATCGATGACATGTTAGATACCAAGCCAAAAAGTATACAATCGTCGACGACACTTTGTATCGTCTAGGAATAGATAGCATCTTACGTCGTTGCTTAACTCACGAGGAATCTGAGTTAGTCCTTAATGATTGCCACAAAGGGGCTTGTGGCGGTCATCTATCCGGGCTTGCGACAGCCCAAAAATTCTTGTGAGTCAGTTACTTCTGGCCCACCACCTTTAAAGATTGTATTGAAGCGGTTAAGAAGTGTCACCCCTACCATGTGTTCACTTGAAAAATGTGCTCGCACCCAACCCCTCTCCACCCAGTCATTATCGTCGGTCCCTTCACTAAGTGGGGAATAGATTTCATTGATTTCAACCCAACTTCAGCTAGGGGGCATCAACACATTATCGTGTCTGTCGACTACTTCACCAAGTGGGCCGAAGCCATGCCTACCATGAAATCCGATGGGAAGACTACAGCTTTTTTCATATTCAACCAAATTATCACCCAGTTCGGTATCCCGAGTGAGATTGTCACTAATCATGGCAGTCATTTTCAAAATGAAATGATGATAGAACTAGCATCTAAGCTGGGGTTTAAATATGATCACTCGTCTCCTTATTACCCCCAGGCAAATGGGAAAGTAGAGGCCATCAATAAGTCTCTCAAGACCATTTCGCAAAAAAATGTCATTCGAAGCAATTCCAACTGGCACATCATGTTATATCCCGCACTTTGGGAATACCGAACCTTGGTTAAGACTGCCACCGGTTTTTCTCCTTTTCAGTTAGTACACGGTGTGGAGTCGATACTTCCCATTGAATGCAAAATCCCTTCTCTCAAATTGGCAGTTGAGCTCCTTCCTGACACTTCGGATTTAGAGAGATGCCTTGTACACCTAGATATTCTTGATGAGCAGCGTCAGCACGCCTTTACAGCTATCGAGGAAAATAAGAAATGTGCCAAGGTTCAAAATGATAAGTCTGTCTGTCCCCGGTTGTATGTTGAGGGTGACTTGGTCCTCTTGTATGACCAAGCCAAAGAGCCGCTAGGGGCAGGCAAGTTTAAACCCATGTGGCACGGTCCTTATATCGTGCAACGTGTTCTAGAAAAAGGAGCCTATGAGTTGGAACATTATGAAGGGAATAAATTGGCCGAGCCCATAAATGGGCTCTACTTAAAAAAATATTACGCTTGAGCCCTGGGCTTGGGTGAAACCCTTTGTATACTAATGTATATTTAGTGTATATACACCCTTTCCCCTTTTTTGTCTTTGGATTGGTTATCGAGTTTTCCCTTTTTGTTGGCAGATGTCAACGGAATCTTTGGTCTACGTAGGATTCTCAAACGGAGCCAGTCGTCATACACAGAACTTAGCTTCTACCTCTTGGGTGATTTACTCATCTGAGGGTCTGTTGGTGTCTTCGGGTGGCGTATGCCTAGGGCCATCCATGAATAATGTGGCCGAATATAGCGTCGTTATAGAATTATTGTGTGATGTTATCTCACATGGTATTCGCTCTATAGAGGTGTGTTTCGATTCTCAATTAGTCGTGCATCAGTTAAATGGTCGTTACCATGCATGATCCAACGTTACTCCGTCGATTCCTATGGGTACATCTTTTAGAACGACAATTTGATTTATTACACATTTTCACATTCCTAGAAGTTCTAATCATGTATCCGATGCCTACACTAATTATGTTTTGGATTGGCATTTGTCACATTAATAAAGAAAAGAAGACCATTAAATCAATGTACACATTGTAAGATATAAGTATGGCCGAAGATTCCTTTTTTTATATTTCCAAAAAATATGGTGTTTTATATTACAAAATTGGACCTAAAACCCTCAAAAATACATATACAACTGATATACATGTCCTGTGACATCTATGCCTGTGGCACCGGATGAGTCTCATGATAGAAAACCAAGTCATTGATGAGATGTCGAAAGAGTTGTACCCATGCTCTAGGTACACCGATAACCTGCCTCTGCATGGCTTCAGGTAGATCCTCCACCTGAACCATAGGAATCCTCTGCGTCAAATGCGACAAGTTTCCCTGCACATTCTGAAGGACTCTCTCTGCCTCTCCTCCCACTGCCTCATCTTCCCGGTGCCTCCACCTATGTCATAGGAATCCCTCTGGCCATTGCGGACCCACATCTGCAACCACACAAGTATCGAGTTAATATTTAAAAACACCCTCCAAAAAAAAAAAATTGTTCTTTTAAAATACAAAAATACAAAAAATGAAATATATAAAAAACATTGTTTACCTATGGCACCATAGGCGGCTCCTAGTGGAAGCGGCATATCAGGATCACCTCTGAAATCAATTTCCACATAGGGATAGTCATTCAGAGCTATGATTTGTCTTCCCCACCATAAGAAAAAATCATCATTGTAGGGTGTCACCACCCTACCTCCCCCCTATCGTCTCATGACCTTGACCCATCGCGCCATAGTTGGATCGCATGGCCCTCTAGGAATGATCTCCACTCTAGGCCCCAGTCTTGGGATCCACTCGAAAAATAAGCTACAAAGGATAGAGACAAACCCGAAGTTTCTCTTTGCCCCCTGCTTGCACTCTGTCAGCTGACATTTCATGTTGGTCAGCAGTGAGGTACACCTATCGTACATGGTAGGTCTCACACACTCCAATGCGTAAAACATAAGCGGTCTCAATGCTTGATGCAGTGAGGTCGGCCCTATGATCCTAGTAAGCACGAGCACAATAATCTTTAGGCTAAGGTTACATATAGCCTAGATAGGGATTTGACTTCCCACCATGGGAGTCCCTGCAACACAGTGGGCCTCGATGTATTCTTCGACCTTCATCCCACTTCTGGCCCCGCATGACTTAAGGTCCATGACCTCTCCTCAGTGTGAAAGTCCTGTCAAGAAGTAGATGTCTTCTACTTTGATCTTTAATGGTTGCCCATCAAGGATAAATATCTCGCTATCTGGATCCGAATAGCCCACCAGCATTTCCAATAACCTCACTTGGTCCCTCATTCCTTTGAGAGCCCAAAACTTGTATAAACCACATTTTTTTAATGTTGCTTGAGCCACCAGATCCCTTTCCACTACTGTTTCTACCTCCTCATGCTCTCTCTCCCTCCACTCCAACACCATCCTACAAAAACCAAATCAATTTTTGAGTTAAAAAATTATTTTTTTCCTTTTTGCGCATGTATACACGGTTTATCTAAGAACAGTCGTGGGTAGGGCCTGATATATGCCCCCTGTAGTTCACACAAGGGCATGTATCTGGTCGTATATGTGACATATTAGTATAAACCCGCGTATACCGAAAAACACAATTTGCGCCCTTAAAAACTAAAAAAATGGATCCCAATTCAAAATTATAAACCATTGAATTTAAAGAGGATGGGATGAAGAGTTACCTGGACCAGACGACTTGTGATTACATTGCCTATTGCTCCCACGATAGTCATTTGAATTCTGGAGCTATGTTAGTCCAAATTGCACTATTTTGGGTGAAAATGAAAATGACATAGTAAATTGTGAATTTATTACTATTTATAAAACATTTTTACCCATTTGATATAGTTTTATGCCATTATTTTGTCTAATGGACTAATACAAAAGTGGTTTTAAGATGGTTTTTGTAGTTTCGACTCAATTTTCTTACATATTTCAACGTCATGGTTGGCCGTTCATATCCTCAGGCAAGTATATTCATAACCTAGCATATAGGATAGGTAGTCACTACATCGTGCAGTTTTGCATTATCCTCCAATTACCACTTTTTACGCCTTAGGTACTAACCCATTTATTACGACGCATTAACCTCCATCTGCTATCATAGCATCGTTAATAAATGGTAGAGACTTACCAAACATGGGTACCCTAGTTAGAACCTCTTTGTCATTTGGTGCCCATGTCGAGATTTTCCTTAGAACCGAGAGTCCATTAGAATTCGACACATAACTTTACAATGAGCCTCATTTCTCATTCATGCACACACGGCCTTATTACCCGTGGACTCCCAAAACACGAATCTTAGTTAAGCTCTTTTACAACTCGTTACTAAAAATTGAAAATATCGTCGAGTGATTTGTCCCTTTCACACTCGTTAAAATTGGATTTGAAAGATCATGAGTCTTAGTTAAGCTCTTTTCCGACTCGCTATCAAAAATGGAAAAGATCGTCGAGTGAACTTGTCTTCTTCACACTCGTAAATTGGATTTGAAAAGACGTCTATTTGGCACAATTTTACCCCATTTTCATACCAAGTAGACTAAAAGATATTAAAAATGACATTTTTTGGCGTTAAATTGTGATTGCATCTCATGCCCTTGCTTGCAGTATTGAGCCTTTAGTCGGTTCTCGCTTTGAGTTATAAACCACAGCCCCAGCAGTTTGCATCCTCAACCAAGCAGAGCCTTGTCTATATCCTTCGCAATTTGACACCCTATACCCTGGAGGGAACATCACCCCGAGTGTCTATCTCTCACATGCATTTCCTTGCATTGAGCATAGGTACGTTCCACTACTGGAACTAGTTTTGCTTACTTGTGAGACTCGTTCCCTCCTCTGTATCATAGCATTCACTTGTTATGAAAAAAAAAAATAGATGGGCAGGAAGGGAGTACTATATTGTAATTGGCAGTAGTCATGTCGCCTTTGAACAGAGCACAAAGTTATTGAGTCCTTGCGTCATCATAATTTTGGGTTTAGCATGGCCTTAGAAAGTTGATCTCATTACAGAATTTTCTCTACCGACTGGTTAATCTTCCAGCCACTATAGAGAACATTATAGATGCCTCATGCATCTAATTATCAAATCATCAATTCTATGCTGCCAGAGTCCACCGTATGTATCATGCTCTTGTTCAAAGGAAGTCTATCAACCTGTGTCAGCCACTCCTCAGAAATCTTGACTTCTCATGTCGGCCATACCCTCAGTTTGTCTCAGAATCACATGATACTTTGGTCTTATGATGCACCCTGGCCCTACTTTCATCACTGGTAGGTCACCTTGAACCCAGCAATCGACATTTCATCATGGGTTGTTGACTGGGTGGTTTCCCTTGTGTTCGACGACAAGACATTTTTTCACACTTTGGGATTCATGCAATGTCTTGGATGCCATTAGCCTTATTGGTGGTTTCCCTCGCCTTTGTCAGCAGTTTTCATCACTGGATGCTATTCAGAGGGTCTTTTTTGTGTACCACTTGCATTTGGCACACGCGAAAGATGCACAGGTCCGTTGGTTCGTGAACATGTTCTTCGTCCGATCTCCACCAAATCATGAAGCTCCTGCTTTGTTCCTCGTGCTAACTGATGAGAGATGTCTTAATGCTCTCCTTTTAGTGGGTCTCTTTCCATCGACTTCAGCTCATGTATACTGGATACGAGACTTAGATTTTTATGAGTACGTTGAGGTTTGCAGTCATTAGTGGCAGGATCTCTCGCTATTGACAGGTAGGAATACATCAATGTCTCCTAATCAATGGATCTCTCAAATGTTCGACACTAGCTCCTTTATTCACATTTGTAGAGATGTACTCGGTGCCTTGATACCTACTTTCATCATTGGTAGGTTGTCTCACGTTTGTTAATGGTATACCTCAATGACCAATAATCAAACGATGTCTCATCATGTTTGACCTCAACTCATTTATTCACATGATGTAGACTTGCACCATTGGCGGATTGTATTGAATACTTGAAGACATCACTTTGTAGACACAGCTTTTCTGAGTCGTTGCTTCCATTTCATCGGACCAGTACCTATTTGACTTCAGCGATCATGGGAGATTAGATTGTACTCCATGGTATACAGATATCTTCAGATTGGTTTTGAGACTGGTTTCACTGGGCCTTGTTCGTGACTATGACAGCTATTGGCATGTAACCACATTTATATTTGCATACTCATGGCCATGAACACTTGTTGGTATATTTCCACATGGATCTACATTGTATTTTTGGCAGCCATGTATGCAAAGTCAGTACATAATGTAATGAGCAATTGAGTTTGTCCAGTTGGTTCTCTACCACTCCACTTCTGGGTTATTTATAATGTATTTCGGCCATCGCAGATACTCCTCTGATCTCACACATTAGGCGGCATCTGTTATAGCAAGATTTTCCTCACCATTGCTATCTTGCACAGAGGGCCTTTTTCCATTTCCCTATGCAGACTTATCAACCCCTTTTTTGATAAATCCAGAGCCAAAAATATATATTTTTCCACATATATGCTCCCTAACTGCTTTGCAAGATGCATATACGCTTGTCGCTCCACTACAGCTCGTGTATATCGAGATTTGTGCCAAAAAATACAAAATGAGGTCGGGTTTCCATGTCACGACAAATGATCTCTGATCTTTGGCCTTCCATATACTGGAAATGTTCTGACTCGTCCCTTCAGTTGCATTTTGGAGGCTATAAGAGCACAATTTTGAGCTATGGAAAAGGAGAGAGAAAGCATTCAACTTTGAGAGAAAAGTTACTCTGGAGAAATTACTTCATATTGAGTCTGCATCCCTTTGTCCCTCAAGTCTGAACACATTGTTCAGCCCCCAAGCTCTTTCCTTATTGTCAAGAGGATATCATTATCTCTTTGCTACGAGCTTGCCTTTGGTGGAGGATTGAAGTGGTGGAGACCCAGTTGGAAGGAACTTGGTTTCTTGGTTTCGAACCGTGCCAACATGAAAGTCTGTAATTTTGATACTTCTGTTGATCAATTATTAATAGAAATACTCCTTTCTCGTCCTATCGATATCTTGAAAATATATGATTATTATCCATGGGAATGTTTGTAATGTTTATTAATGGATTGTGCTATATAATTTTCTAACTCATTTTATATACTGTCATTATATACTTGCATCGCTTGTTTGTTGAGAACTTCTCACAGGTGTAGAGATTTGGGTCACAGTGCTCAACGGTGGAATGACTTCAAACAATTGGATCGAGGTAGGCTTCTTCCTCATATTGCACATTAGTTTATATAGCACATGTTGGAATTGAGTTGATTTCTGCAGTCATACCTGTCTGTTGTGGTTTACCCTTGGCCATAGAGATTTTTTCCCTTGTAACACAGGCAGAAATCAAGATCCTCAAGGAAAAGAATCAAGTTTTGAAGCAAAAGAACACTACCTTGAGCAGCCATCTTGCCACTCAGATGGGAGAGCTAACTAATGAATGAACTAAGTTGAGAAAAAACATCATAAGGAAAGGTATACAAAGAACTCAGTGGGTCAATATGTATAAACAAAACATTAGCTTAAAGGAAACTAATAGAAAAATTGATTGAGAATATCTATTTGGCAAAGACTATGTCGAGTAAGAAGAACTTGGTTATTTTTCTGGAAGAAACAACTTCACCAAGTTCCTCTAAACAAGTTGATTGATGGACAGGGGTGTCTTACCAATTTTGTGATTAAATTTTGCTTGCTTATGATGAATATGTCATATCACATCTATACATTGTTCATACTCTGGTTGAAAGGTTATTGAACATAGGATATACATTTATTTTTGCCTATATACATATAGCTCTCAGTTTTGGTTCTCAAGAACATAATACAAGTATGTGGGAGTTTGAAGATTACATCAGAACACTTGCGAGGACAGGGCTACACAGTGTGAAGACTATCAGTGCAACCTACAGGAGCTTCATCGTTCATATTTGCTCATACCCCGTTTTGGTTCTTTACTTAAGGGTATGATAAGATTCACTTGAAAACACAGGTAATCAGACCTCTTTTATCAGTGGTACATTGGCAAATTTACATGCATTACATTCTCACAAGTTCTTATACTTCTTTTATAAACTTGAAGACTTATGGATGTATGTGAAGGCTACATTGTGAGAGGGAGGTGTAAATGCAAAGATAAAGGTATGAAGTGTGAGTAATACCATTAATATCAGTAAAATACAGTGTTATGGGTTCAATATCAACTAAGCTCCTAGCCTTCAAGTCAAGGTTCAAGTGGATTTTCAAGTATTTTGGCCAAAACAGTTTCCTACAGAAGTTTGCAGTGCTTATCAGTTATTTTTCATGTATCGCTCTACAAACCAGTTGATCTTCAACGAGTAAGAGGTCAAGTCACATTTGAATTCCTTCTTGGTCAAAGAATAAGGTGACTCGAAGTCCAGTTGTTATTGAAGACTCTAGAAGATGACTGTCATGCTCCAACAAGCATATGGAGTTCTCTAAGACTTAGTTAGGATGAAGATTTGATGCCATGAAAATAGGATCTAGATCTTTAGATTTTGTAATAGATTAGATCAAGCAATTATGTAGTTATTCGATCCATACTTAGGGGATCTCAGTAAATTTGTAAGGCTATTTAAGCCCATTGAGGCATCATTGTAAAGGGTTTGAACTTGGAGACTTTGAGATACTCTTTTTGTACAAGACTTTGATATATATATACTGGAATCATAAGCTTCTTTCACTATTGTTGTTCAGACCTCTGTTCATTTGTCTTTTCTTGTACTTATATTGAATTTCATATTCATTTGTTTTTCTTACACAATGATTGATTAATGTCTTTTAATTATTGCATTGGTAGGTAGAAATCTAAGTATTCTTCCTTGTTATAATCAGTCTTTCATCTATATTTTAAATATACATGATCTTCCTGGTATAGTGAGTGTTCTCCATCCGTCTAAGTTTAAAAACCATCTGAGAAATACCTTTTGAGAGCCTTATCTTGTCTGGATATGTTCAAGTGTCTTGAGTGTGGGAGTTATTGAAAGAGTTATTCATTTTCTGATCCATTTTTATACATTTTATTGAACATTTGATTAAGTTACCAAGCTTACTCAACCTACAACCTTGAATGACTCTTGAAGTGATAACAGAGCCTTTGAATCCTTGGGATTATAAGTATGTGCCTCAATATCTAATGAGGAGGACCATGTGATTTACCATTTTTATTTTATTTATGGTACTTTCCATGCCCACATTTAAGACATATGTCCTTGTCTGCATATTCTCCTCTATATAGAATACAATCATTCAGACATGCATGATATAATATATACTCAACACCCAACATTTTCAACAACGGATTTCCCTCTTCGCAGCTATCGGGAAAAACATTATCACTAGGAGGAATCTTATCTTTGAATATCCTGCAGTTAGTGGGAAATAGAATTAATGTACAAGTTCATTTAACGTTTATAAAAGAAACCATTTCTAATGTTGATTGTACTGTGACAAGATTTCTCAAAATTAATATAAGGCATGTGTTGGTCAACTACCTTAATATTGTCGAGAAACATGTGTTTGACATGCCAAACTTTGCTTTCATGTTGTAAAGTAACATTGTTGTCCCAAGTTGGGTAGACTTTGATCGGGCACTAGGTCCAAAGAGAGGGCTGGTGGAAGCAGATTTTAGGCTTTCGAAAATGGTATCATTGATATGAGCATCATCCCCTAGCTCATCATTATGGAATGCATCTAACAACATTGTCTCCATGGCATTCGTATCCCATGGTTAATCATCCATACCAAACTATTTTTTATTGTCTCCATTGACAACTTCTGAAGAACTATTAGTATTATTGTAGCCATTCCTAATTCGTGAATCTGGACGTAGTGGGAATTAAATAGGTGGTTGATTCAACCATTCTTGGTATGCTTCCTCTCCAAGTTGTGCTCTCATTCCATCCTTCTCTCAGGTTGACATTGTTGTGGGGTGCAACGGAAGATGGTATGTAGGTCACTCATCATCATAAGAATCCTAATTTCAAAAATATTGAACATTAGTACATCAATGATATTAGTAAGCACAATGCAATAATTTGTTTGCTCAAATTACATTATACCAAACAATTATTACTGTCATCAACCAAGGATTGTGGTTGGAAGATGAAATGTCACAATTGGCGGGGTAAAGCGGTTGTCCATTTTCATCTACCAACTGTTTGCGGTATGTTTCTCCTGATAAGACCTTCCGACGTTTTTGAACCGGTACTGGAATATTTTCTACATTTGAACTTGATTCTGAATCAGGATCCTACAAATTTGGATACATTTTTATTCAGATTGACATGGATAAAAAAAATTCAATGAGATAATCGAAACATAAATAAAATAAGTTAAACTTACTGGAGATGGAATGGGATAACTCCGCGATGGACTTTGAACAATATGGAATGAGATGGAATTTGAAGAATTGTCCATTTGATCATATAATAAGATTTTCTCCCTGCATTTCAGCTAAATTAGCAATAATTTTTCCTGTACATATCTCAAATAAATTTTGAGGACCATACCACAATCCGAGTTTGAATATAGTTTTGAAACCATTTTTTAAGAATAAGGCGACATAAAACGTAAAATGTATAAGTCATGTGAATTCATCATAAAAGATAATTTGAGATGAATATACTATTTTATGTGCAAATAAAATTTCAAATAACTTTAAATGCATACTGGTGCATTTATAAACCACAAACACACCGGTGCACATATTAACAATAAGCATCGGTGCGTTGAAAAATCAACCACATCATGTTTCTAGATTTTGTTAATAAAAAACAATTATATGTCTCTGGTGCGTCAAATAATATGAAAGCACCAATGCGTAATGTAATATGGTCCCACCAGTGCGTTTTACATAAATGCACCGTCATGCTAAAAAAGTTTTAAGAAAAAAAAAAACACATATATTTTTAAACAATTTTAAAAGAGCGAGAATCAAATTTCATAAAGTCATTTAAATACTAAAAAATTTATTCACTATTTCATTATTTTGCAAAATTTTGCAGGGGAGAGACTTGTAAGAGAGACATACAGAGGAACATTGTGGAGAAGAAGAATACTTTGGAACCTTATATTATTCATAATATAAGAATTTGAATGGTATGGTGATTCACTCTAAACCTTTTTCATAAAAAAAAATTAATATGAAGAAGGTATTCAATATTTTCATTATTTTGCCAAAATTTACAGGAAACAAATTTGGAAGAGAGACATATCGGGGAGCACTGTGGAGCAAAAGAATACTTTGGAACAACACAAATATTCAGAAAATCAAGATTTGAAGGCTATGGTGATTCACTCAAAACCCTACATTCATAAAAAAAATAAAAAATAAAAAATAAAAAAAAATAAAAACAAAACAAAACAAAACAAAAAAAATAACCATACTTACCTTAAACCCTTGTTTTTTTTTTTCTTACGTGAATGCAAATTTTCACCCTAGGGTTTAACTCTCTCTATCACTTCAGAATTAGGGCTTTTCGTTTTAGGTTTTTTAGATCTAATGGGTTAGTTTTCTATATATAACTATTTGGCATGTGATGCAAAGAGACCACTTATTGCATCGGATCTCAAATGCAATAAGCCCTCTACCTTTTTTTATTATTATTTGTTTAAACGATTTTTGATTTGATGTTTTTTTTTAAAAACGTTTTTCATTTTTCCGATGTGCCTTTTCAATAGAAACGCATTGGTGCGTTTCTATATAAGGAACACACTAATTAAGCCAGATTTGTTTTTAAAAAAAGAAAAATAAAAAAATATGGTGCATAAAAAAAATATCGTCGATATTCTCATCTAAACAACACAAAAAATGTTGTCACATAATCTTTTTTATTTTTTTTATTTTTCTTCTCATCGATGTGTAATTTTTCTATTGTTTTTTTTATGAATATTTAATTTTTTAGCTATGTTTTTTGTTTTCTATTGTAGTCGTTGTGATGTCTTATATATATATATATATATATATATATATATATATATATATATATATATATATATATATATATATATATATATATATATATATATATATATATATATATATATATCACATTGTTGTAATTCACAATATTTTAAAAAAGAAATTAAATTATTCGGTGTGTGTTGTTGTATGGAACGCACCGGTGCATTTTATGTAATAAGTGCACCAGTGCTTTGTATATAAAAAGCGCACCGGTTACAACGATTTTCTTTTCGCTAAAAATTATGTGATTTATTTATAAAATATATTTAATAATTTCTGTATTGAATGGTACAAGTTGTATATTGATAAAAATATCAGTGAGAAGAGTTCAAATAAGAAAAATTTTGGTCGACACAATGATGACACATCCGGAAAAACAAAAAATGCAGGTTCTCTGTAAATTCTATACAAAATTAATATGGTTGAACTATATGTAAGTTTAACTACTATGTATTGGTTGGTGTGTGTCATGCAGGGCCACAAAATGAGGAAGCTTGATAACATTATTTATGATCTAAGTGCAGAAGAGCGTTTTTTTTTTTTTTTTCATTAAAATATACTTAGGAATATTCGATGACATGTTTCAAACAATCTATTAATTCACATATGTTTAATGTTCTACAGACACCAACAACAAGGGAACAAAATGTCATAATAAAAAAAACAAAATTAATTAATATAGATGTAAATTATGATGAATTGGTCCTTAGCTCATTTGGAGTGGTGTTGGAGATTAATCAAAGGGGGGGGAACTTTTACATAACTATGAGGGATATAGTGGAATGAACTTATAGACGTACTTTCCACTTACAATATAGAAATCAATCCAATGATTCCAAGAATGAGGTTATATTTAAACTATAGGAAACATTTCCATAGCAATGGTCAATGAGGCATGTTAGACTTGCAATAACAAACACATACAACAACAAAAAAGAAAAATTCAAAAAGTAATATTCACAAAAACATTTTTTTAGAATATATATATATATATATATATATATATATATATATATATATATTACAAAGTATTCATTTATTAATATATCAATTTTGTGATATTTAGTTTTCATATATCAATATAAAAATACTTTATTGTCATGTTATTTTATCAAGAAAATTATGAAAATCCTAGAGGACCAACAAGCTGATATTTGAAATATGTCAATAGGAATGTCCAAAAAAGTGTACAAGGAGATGGTCAAAGAATTTGATATAATTGTATCATTGGAAGAGCTAGCTCAACAACAACGTGCTTCAAATGTATTTAATCATTGATTTTTCCATTAGGTACAAATAATTAATTATACATTAAATATTAATTTTCAAATGTTCTCTTACAGAAAATAAAAGAAAATGGAACTCATTTTGCACGTAGAACTGGACGACAATAAAGAAAAGGGTTGATAGTAAAGTTTGTGAGTAATTGTTATTTCCTTATAACAACTTAAGATTTTTTTTCGTATATTTTAAGTTGTTTTACAACAGTCATCCTTCAATGTCTTCAAACAAGTGCTAACATACAAAGAAGAGTCATCAGAAAAATTGATTGACATTGGGTTAATTAAGTGTTGTGAGTATATGTTGGCATATCAAAAATTAATTGTCAAATTTGTAAGTATAATTTGTAATGTTTTACTTCCATCATTTTATAATTAATGAAACAAAAATAATACTTTATATTAAATCTATGATTTATTATGGGGTATAAAACTTGCAGGAAACAAAGTATGGAACTGAGCCAACAGAAAAATTGTTGAAACAAGGCGTGAAATTTGATTTTGAACATATGTGTATGATTCATGAGTCACTTCTTGCTTTGGAGGTACGTCATTTTTTCAATTTACATTCATGTATATTATTTATTTCAATTTTAATTATTCTCACCAATGTAGATAGACTCATTACAGTTTATTTTTATGTTTTTAAATGGAACTTCAAGAAGAACAAAACAATCGAGACAATCAACCAAACATTCAACAAAATAACCCCAAGGCATGGAAGTAGCTCGAGCACTAATAACAGTTCCAGTGAAGAATCATGACCAATATATTTGGATAT
Organism: Picea engelmannii; assembly: GCA_009831015.1. Classification (NCBI taxonomy): domain Eukaryota; kingdom Viridiplantae; phylum Streptophyta; class Pinopsida; order Pinales; family Pinaceae; genus Picea; species Picea engelmannii. The sequence goes on from ML778673.1 coordinate 479,024, forward strand.
CAATGCAAGCTACAATTGTATTTTTTTGAAATAATTGTCTGTGAAAATCAGACATTTTTGTCTAATGTAATGGACATAGTGTCTCAATTGAAAGACCAGGGATTATTGATAAGTGTCCCATTTTGTATGACAAATACCCTCTTATTCATATAATAAAATATGTTTTAATTTATTCTATTGCATTGTGAAATGTTACATCATTTATTAAATATATGGATGACTAAATATTATAATGAAGAGATGCAAAATCTGATGATATAACAAATTAATCCAAACATTGTATCCAAATTTACTAATCAAAATATAAGATATATGTAACTTTTTTGATAAATAATGGAATTAAAAAATAACAATAATTGCACTATCACGGGTCGATGTTTCTCGGTATATTTTAATTATTAATCTCATCAATGTGTTTAATATTAAAACTTACCGATGTGTTTCTTATAAAATTCGCAATGGTGCTTTTATGTAATCAATTAGCACTAGTTTCAATATTAATTCAATACCACAAAATTATATTAAAAAATTGGCCATCGGTGTGTTAGTCTTATACGAAGCACCGGTGCGTATGTGTTATTGACAAGCACCGAGGCTTGTTTGTTACGGAAAATCACCGGGGCGTTTTTCTCTGTAACGCACCAGTGCATATTATTTTATACAGCATCGGTGTCTTCTTATTAATAACGCACCGGTGCATTCTATGAAGAAAGCCCCGGTGCTTAATTATTTTTAACTCTCTCGGTGTGTTTTTTTGTTAAAGCTTTGGTGCTTATAAGACAAACACCACGGTGCTTAAATATTTTTCTTCCCTGGTGCTTTCATATTTTACTGCCCTGATGCTAGAAGTTAAGTAGACCACACCAGTGTTGTAGGTGTATGTACGCATCAGTGCTTGTGCCTTATACAAACTCACTGATTTGTAAACATCCACTAACACCTTCGACCGCCCAGATTTTTTTAGTTATAATCAACTTTTGTTATGGTATCTGCAAAAACATCCGCTATCAATAACAGATGTTGTAGCAGAGGTTGTTTTACCAATTTTTTCCAATTTTGTAACACTAGAAACCTCTGTTATAACCTCCCCTAAAAGGTCTTTTCCTTGTAGTGAAACAATCCACCTTGCTTTGCTTCATGTGGATTTTAATTCAGAAAAGTCCAATCATCACCTTCTCTTCCTCGCGATTGCAACCAACCAATGCCACCTCTTTCTGAAGATTAGTGCAGTTAATCTTCCCTTCTGGGTCTGTTGTGCTCTCCACATGTTCCTCAACATCCACCGATATTAAATATTTCTTCTTTTTTTGAAAATATTCGGGGCTCTTCTTAGGGTGCAATTTATACAAATACTCCTTAGTGTGTCCCTTTCAATCACATCCTTTACATTGTTGGATGGATGATGTTTCTTTTCATGTTGTTGCCATGATCTTCTTCTCATTAAACTTCTTTCTATTTTTCTTCTTTCTATGATGCTCTTGTGATTCTACTTTCTTGTGAGGATTTGTTTGTTGCTTCCACTTGTCTCCCTTAAGGTAGTGTGCTTGAATATTGGCCTCAACAATTGTCTTCGATCTAAATAATATCAGTATCCTATGAATCTGAGGTAATAATGCCACCAAATACTTGACCAACATGATGGGACTTTTTAAAGAAATTCCCATCTGAATTGCTCTCTTCCTAAACTCTATCGTGAACTCCTGCATCGATTGTCCCTGTCTCTGCCTAAAATAATGCCATACTATTTGTTGGTGTTCATCGTATCCTATTAGATAAAACTGAGATTTGATCATGTTTTTGAACACTTCTCAATCAGTCATTGATGGCTCATTTCCTAGTGCTCTCCTTGTAAATTCTAACCTTGTACAATGTCTACTGTAAACAGACATTCAGAAAAGAACAGAAAAGATACAATGGAAAATACAAATATTACACAGAGATTTTTCCCCTAGAAACCCAAACTGAGAAAACCAACATATATTATATTTATTCATTGTGTTACATTGTTTACAATACAATATACATATAGGAGCCAACGGCATCCAAAACCCTAACCCAATGACTTGGATTAGTCCAAAACCCTAATTCCTTAACCAGAAATAGAAAACCATCGGCAAAAACCATGTGTCGAAAAAACCACCTAAATACATGACATGTTTCCCGAGGTAGGTGTCACGTTTCCCGAGGCAGAATATAACACTACTCGTGCAAAGAATATAACACATACCCAACACTCCTTACTACATCACTCTCCCACCATGTCAAAGCATGGCCTTCAAGCTTAAATCTAACAAAAGTAGTCTTTTTTTTCCAATTACTTCATGCATATTGAAATACACTTCCATATGTTGTATCCATTGGTTCAACTTGATAGAATCAACTTCCTTGGAACAAGGCTTGATGTCCACCTTGGCCTCTACACTAAAATGTACATGTGTCTTGATGTAGTTTCACCCTCCCATCTATGGCTTAGACTTACGCTCTGTCTCTAGCTTATTTTCATCCTTCTTGGGGCATTCGTGCCCGTCATTTGTTGATGGTGTTACCTTGCTCTTCGCTGCATTAGTTGTGAAAACATTCATGTCAATGTGGCCAAACTTTGCTTAAATCGATCCAACCTGACCCTAGGATCTTCTTCCTCTTCTCCGTCATAATTTTCTCCTGACATTCTTGATGCTTTGCTTCGCTCTAGCTCTGGAAACAACTCTTGTCCACTTATTTTGTAATCACTATGGGTACTTACCATATAGGTCTCACTAAATGCATTCGAACTTCTTCTCTGATACCATCTTATCCTTAAATGGGAGGCTTATAGCCTATCCATCTCACCAACACATAATTCTATGTAAAACAATTATAACCTTATCTCTTTGGATGACAAGAAACTCTCGACGAATCAAGCCACAAGTCAAGTCGGTCCAAACAATTATGGAGTTGGTTATCTAGAAGTCAAGTTGAAACAAAATGAGTCAGAAAGATGCAAGTTGAGTCGGAGGCGAAGCAAATCGACCAAAGTCAAATTGACCAAGATTCAGGTCGACCAAGTCGAATTATACTAAAGTTGAGTCAACCAAGAAGGCAAATCGACTAGACATGGACCTATTTGGACAATGGGCCGATTCATTCGACTAGGAATTGTTGTCGGTCGAATAGGAGAGGTAAATTGACAAAGGAAAAGCCTAGTTGGATGAAAGTCAACATGTGATCAAAGAAATCAATTAAAGGGCGGATTTGGTGGCTAATAGTGAAGGGAAACCTTTTGCAGATTGGAATTGGTGACCAACAGCTGAGAATAAAGTCTGGGGGGCGAATTTGATAACTGACGGTGTGTGAAAAATGTTTGGGAGACTATTCTTAATAACCCACACGATGCATAAAAATGCTCAGGTTGATTTTTGACAAGAAAAAGCAATTAAAAACATGGGGGAGTCGATTTTGGCCTTCAGTGACAAAGAAAAATGTGTAGAAGTCGGCATGCATTCGATGATAGAGGAAAAACGTTTTGGGCTGAATTTGATAGTCGACGAATGGGGAAAAACATGTATATGGTTCGTGGGCAGCTAATAAGCACCCCTCCAATCCCAGACTTTGATATATATGACGTCTATTCTTTGTGGTCAAGGAAAACGCCAAGAAAAGTCGAGAATATGCCCCACAACTCAAAATAAAATTAGAAACTCCCCACTGAATTCACAACAGCTCGGGAAGGATGGTCATCAATTCCCAACTCAAGAAATCAATGCATGACCATGGTTAAATATTTTTTAAGTTGGCTTACAAACCCATAATGACCATATTCATATAAATCGAGTTCAAGTCCAAACTGGTACAAAATTATATTTGTTGAATAAAACGCAGACCACCATTAAGTTACGATGCACACATTAACCATTCACAAGCAATGCAAACACAAAGCAAACACCACACATAAACTTAGAATTTACCCTCGAAACCCAAACAGGAAAACCAACATTCTTTTGGCTTTGTCCAGGCTCTTATTTATTCAACAATGGGCAAGTTATAGACTCTCTGGTACATATATATTCTCCTCAGTGACATTTGGGTAGTCTCTCTACATCATTCACAGCCAAAGAATCCTTTTCTCAGTGTGGGGATACCTGATACACAATGTTGAGTCGACTAGGAGGATAGTTGGAAGGACAGGCATCCCCAATGCTTCATCTTCTCTCCAGTTTATTTCTCCTTCATTTCTTCGTTTGTTTTTCCTTTTTTATCACACGTGGAAAAGGTTTTATGAACATCTCATTTTTTCTTTTATATAATAATGTACTTCCCGACTTTGCTTACATTACATACAGAAATAGACATCAATCGTGTTGGCATGGGGCCCTTCACACCCACAAGTTGATCTCCTTCATCATCCATGGCCTTAATCTTTTCATGTGTTGATCATATTAAAATCCTATGCCGATATCCAATTGTTCTTGTCGGATTCAATTTGGATCATACCTCTCCATTAGAAGGATTTTGGTCCACAAAAGTTGCCAAGGATAGATGAGGGAATTCGCTTGCAATCTGGCTCTTCTCATACCACTTTGCTTTCCTTGCAATTTGTCCCTTGAGACCAATCTACCACATTCCTTGTTGTCCTCTGCGATTTTTCCACTTCTTGTGTTGCAACATTGTGTCTTCCTTCAACTCCTCAAGACCATGAGGTGCAAGGTCTTCAACGATCATGAGAACTTGATGTTCTTCCTACTCATCCAGCACGGAGGGTTCAAACAACTTCAAATTTTCCATGTTCACCACTGAGTTGATTTGCATGTAAGGTGGAAGTTTCAACCTGAAGGCGTTCTCTTTCACTTGCTCAATGATCTCAAATGGTCCATTTCTAAGGGGATTGAATTTTTTTGTTGTTCCTTGCAATTGTTCCCTACATATATAAAACCACACTTGGTCTCCAGCATGAAACTTATGATCCTCCTTGTGTTGATCATGCTCGGATTTGTACAATTGTTTGCTCTTCTTGAGTTTCTCCTGAACCCTTAGATGTATCTTCATTATCCATGAATGTGCTTTCCTTCTGTTCTTATCCTTGTAGTTTTTCTTTTTCTTTATGTTGTCCATAAACAATATCAAATGGTGAAAGAGGTAAATAACTAAAACAATTCTCTAAAGGAGACTTACTGGTGGAAGAATGAAGTTCTCTATTGTAAGAAGGTTGAATGTAGACTATATGTTCATCCCAAGTCTTTAGATGTATGTTGTTGTAACCTCTCAACAATTGCACCAACGTCATGTTTCCTACCTCAGATTGTCCATCAGTTCAAGGGTGGAAGGAAGTGGAGTACTTCAACTTGGTGTCCATTCTTTCCCAAAGTGTTATCCAAAATCTGCCCAAGAACCTATTATCTTGATCGGATATGATGGAATTTGGCAATCTTAAATGTACCAAGACATGGCTGAAAAATAGTTCAACTTCTTCTCGTCTAGATATTGTCTTCTTACATGGAATAAGCACATGCATTTTATTGAAACGATCCACCACAAGGAACAAGCAGTCATGGCCTCTACGATTCATAGGCAAACCTCCAAGAAAATCCATGGAGATGCTTTCCCAAGGCCTCTTTGGTACTAGCAATGGCATGTACAAACCAAATTTTTGGTTGCTTGGATTTCTAGTGTTGCAAACATCAAAGCCTTTAACAAACTTTGCCACCTAGTCCTGCATCTTTGGCCAATACACATGCCACTGCAGATTCTCCATTGTCTTTGTCACACCAAAATGTCAAACAAACCTGGATGTAACACACCCGAACCATAAGTACCCTTTCTAGGGAAGGGGCATCAAAATTTTGCTTACTCAAATCATCTTGAATCATCTCTCTAAGATGATTCATCCTCTTCTACTTGCTTGTATCTTTCTAACGATTGTTACCAGGCTCTAATCTGACCTCTGGTTTACAAGTTATGGCTTCCATAATTCCTCCAGACACTCATTGGTTGAGGGCCACATGGGCCCATCTTGTTTGTACCATTTCCAGGTTCCTACCTCCCGTAGGGAAGATCCATCCACCATCCAAACCAAAGGCGAGACTTAATTCTTATCTAACACATAGGTTAGAGGAGAATTAGGTGTTCGACATTGAACTTCCCTTTTCTTTCCGCATGCATGTCCTCCGAAGTCCTGAATTTCCAAACTCCCGAAGGAGCCCAGAATCCCTTCATGTGGCTCTGACATTCGGGCCTTTGAACTTTTCCATGACACTGCATCCCAACCCCCGAAGTCCCGAATTCTTGAACTCCTAAAGGAGCCTGGAATCCCTCCATGTGGCTCCGACCTTTGGGCCTTTCAACTTACCCACGACACTACATCCCAACCCCCGGAGTCTCAAATTCATGAACTCCCGAAGGAGCCTGAAATCCTTCCACGTGGCAATGTACTAGATGCGGAGGAAAAATACAGGTGGGTCCCGCATACTCCTCCCATCAAATGGACCAAGCAGTAAGCGCCAAGAGTAATGCACGGCAGGGTAGAGATGACACTTGACCCCTTCAGTGGGTGACATGTGTCATGTGTTAATGGGTATGTAGGGTCTATGAGACGTACAATTCCATATGACACATGGCACGTCAGTCATGGGTCCACATCACCTTGGATGACGTCACTGTGCCACATCACTCCAGGCGATAGCCTTCCAATCCCTTCAATCTCATGGTTAAGGTGTGTCCACATAACCTCTGGATCGACGGCCTCCATTACTTCGTAACTTTTGCATTCGGAGAATCCATGGTGTGAATTCCTCCTTCCTCCCGAAGTGGTCAGCATTGGGCTGACCATGGCCTAGATCCAACTGTCAGGGGAGGTCCTGAAGGGTCCCCAGATCTACGGTCCTCGTCACTTCATAGCTCCGACCATTAGGGGTTTCAGCATTATGGCCACTCCATTCTCCCGAAGCAGGACTCTGTCGAAGTACCGTACGTGGGTCCCTCCACTATTTGATCGGATGGTTAAGAAGGGTTCCTATCAGACTCCCCAGGTCCACAACTCTCATCACTTCGTGACTTCGGCGTTCGGGGAGTTTGATGTTATATCATCTTCATCCTCTCAAAGTGTGACTTCGTTGAAGTTACTTTGGCGTGGATCCAACATCCAAGGGGCCTCCCGAATACTCTCAAATCGGTGGTTCGCATTAATTCGCGATAACCAAATGGATCAAGGTTTAACCGTGGGGAAATTCTATCTGTCCCTGATATGGAAACCGCCAGGTGCCATTCAACCGTGTGGGTAACTGCAACCATCAGTTTCCTTCGATCGGTTTATAAATTGTAGGGTCGAAACACTTCAGATATCCAAACTCCTTGAGTTTTGAAGCCAAAAAGGCTTAGCTCCTTTTGGGCCTAGTATAGGGTTATGATACCCTGGTTACATGGGTCCTTTGAAAACTCTTGTGGGCTACGCGCTAATTCCTTTAGCCGTAAATGGGTTAAGGACATGGGCATGAGCCCTCAATCATATGGTGAATATTTTGAAGGAGGTGCTCTCCTTCCATAGGGTTTGAACTTGGAATTCCTACGAGGGTAGATCCTAGAGATCAACAGGACTTAAACATTAAAATAAATCCTACCTCAACCCTCTTGTAGGATTACATCCCACGACTCTTTAACTACTAAAATGTGATAAGTAGACAACCATTCAAAAGCATGAGTTCACAGGGAGATAATACATATATCTACCTTAATCATTCAATATAGAACTCGTTCATAGACAGATAAATATATATATTCAATCATCATTTCCATTTAAATACACAGAGTATGAAGATACTTATCAGAAACCAGAAATCGTGAAGTGACTGTTGAAAGGGGCGCTTGTTTCCACCCAACCATAAGCACAGCCACTCCTGATGGATTTACCATTGACCACCCCCGATCTATACCATGATGCTCTGAGAGAGACTCTTTCTTCTTTCTCAATGATAGTCAAGGACGGAGGTTACTCTCCTCCTCCCATAGGATCTTGGCAATTGATTTTCTCTATACTAATCAAGGTGGTCTGCACGAGTACTTCCACACTCACTTGTCAGCCTTGTTTATCAGCTTGTAACGAAAATATTTCCCACAAATTCTTCCACCCAGAATGAGCTTATTACCCAGTTCTTCCTCGAACCAAAAAGTTGTAACCACTCTTTTTCTCTTCTCGAGATTATTCTTTCGACTCTGTTGTCTTCGCAGATCTGCTTGCTCGCTCTTTTACCTCTTCCCACAAATTACCTTTTTATTTCCTTCCTTAGCAAGGTTGTGTGGGTTCAAATCCCTAGCTCGTGGTCAGGTCTGGAAATCTTGCAGATGGTTACTCTACCCCATCTCCTCATTAACTCTTGAGGAGGACTCTTCCAGTTACCACTTTGACTAGTAATTCATTATGGGTCAAAGAGATGTTCTGGGTCTGAGCTATTAATTCATGTAAGGTATTGGTCTGGTAGGCGGGTTCATATGAACCATTTTTGGTTCCCCTCACCATCTCTCTCATAACATCAATGGTCTATCTTGGAAAACCCCCCTTTCAGCAGTTATTCAACACTTATCCATTTTCTATTAATAACAGAAAATACATACATTGACCCTTTATACAAAGGCTCATCAAATCAAACATTCACACATCTCTAGTCTGCCATAGTCTCTTGGTCAGTTATAGTTATATTTACAAACTGGGGAAACATGGGTATTACAATCCCCTCCCCTTTAAAGGAACATTGGCCTCGATGGTGTATCTGTTGATGTGCTATGTATGTACAGAAGTAAACAAAAATGGATATGCATGTTTCATGGCATCCTCCATTTCCCATGTAGCTTCATCTGGGCCAAAGTGTTTCCACTATGCCTTGACCTATGCAATGGTTTTGTTCCTGAGTGGGGTCTCCTTCCTTTCTATTATGCATTGAGGTTCTAGCAGGAATTCTCCCTCTTGTTCCACCTGAATCACAGACCACACAATAATATGATTAGAATTATGTACATATTTCTTTAATAACGAAACATGGAAAACATTGTGTGCCTTTACTGTGGGAGGGAGTGTTATCCTATAGGATATAGGTCCCACTCTATCCAAAATTTCAAAGGGTCCATAATACCAAGGTGCCAGCTTGGCACAAGCTCCCATCCTCAAGGAGATTTTCCTGGGTCTAACTCGAAGATACATATGATCCCATGTTTTGAACTCTCTAGGAGTCCTCTTTCTGTCTACATAGCTTTTATGTCTATCCTGAGCTATTTTCAGATTTCGTTTTATCTAAATTACTTGTTGTTCCATTTCTTTCAGTATGTTTGGCCCGATTGTAATTCTATCTACTGGATTATCCCAGCTGATTGGAATCTTGCAATGTCTACCAGAGAGGGCCTTGAAAGGGATCATCTTTAATGAATCTTGATAGCCATTGTTGTAGGCAAACTCTACCAGTGGTAGATATTTGTCCCACTTAATAGGTTGATGCATTACATGCATCCTTAACATGTCCTCCAACAGTTGGCTTACCCTCTCTGTCTGTCCATCAGTTTGAGGGTGATAGGTTGTGCTAAATAGCAATTTAGTTTCAAAACCAACAAATAGAGATTTCCAAAAGCTTGAAGTAAATTATGTATCTCTGTCAGATATGATCTCCTTAGGTGTGCCATGCATCCTAAATATTTATTTCATGGAAATATTGGAAATATCTATTTCCTTGCAAGTTGACTTGGCGGAAATGAAGTGAGCAGACTTGCTCATTTTTTCCACCACTACCATGATGGCATCATTTTGTTTGGTTGATTTTGGTAAACCTGTGATGAAATCCATGGAAATGGTTTCCCATTTCCATTATGGGATTGGCAGGGGATGAAACATCCCTGTTGGATGTTGGTGTTCTGCTTTAACCTGCTGACATTCTAGACATTTAGCTAAGTAATCAGCTATGTCCTTCTTCAATCTGGGCCAATAAGACATTTTCCTAGTGGTTGTGATCATCTTTTGATAACCAGGATGACCAGTATATGTTATTTTGTGTAGTTCATCCATCGTGAACATATTCAAGTTGTCACAGTTCAGAATATACAACCTACCTTTGTAAGTTAGCAGGCCATCATTCAACAATTGATATCCTTCGTACTTCAACCCTATGGGCTCTTGTTCTAAGTACGATTTTATAGTCATGAAAAATGCATCTATTTCTTATGCACTCTTGACTCTCTCCCTAATATCTGTTTCACAAGTTCTTACAACTGCCAGGTGAATCACTTTCACACTTCTGTTAAGGGCATCATCCACCCTATTTTATTTTCCTTTAATATGTTTGATTTCAAAATCAAACTCACTAAGGAGAGCCATCCATCTAGCTTGTCTAGCATTAATTTTTGGTTGATCAAACACGTACCTCAATCCACAATGATATATCATCAGTAAAAATATTCTACCCATGAGGTAATGCCTCCACATTTTTAAAGCATGCACTATGGGTGCCAATTCTAGAACATGGGTCACATAATTGATTTCATGTTCATTTAATTTTATGGATTCGTGGAAAACTACATGTTCTTCTTGCATAAGGTCTCCTCTAAGTCCTTCCTTGCAAGCATATGTACACGCAAGGAATTCCTTATTTGGATCTTCAATCATCATCACATGTGCATTTTTTACAAGGCATTTCAGTTCTTAAAATCTATCTTCACATTCTAATATCCAAAGGAATTTAACTCCCTTTTTCTGAAGGGAAGTGATTGGGCAACTAATATTGGAAAATCCTCTTATGAACCTCCTATAGTATCATGCTATTCCCATAAAGGTTCTGATATCTTGTACATTCTTTGGGGTAGGCCAATCCATAATGGTTTTGATCTTGTTAGGATCAACTGCCACGCCTTCTTCAGAAATAACATGGCCTAAGTAATGGACTTGTTTCTGGAAAAAGACACATTTACTAAACTTAGCATAGAGTTGATGTTCTTCATGATCTTCCCTATTCTTAGAATAGATTATGATATCATCAATGAAAAACAATACAAATCTATCTAAGAATTTACTGAGTACATTATCCATTAAGCACATAAAAGTGGCTAGTGCATTAGTTAGCCCGAATGGCACCACCACAAATTCGTAGTGACCATACCTTGTCCTAAAGGTTGTTTTGTGGATGTCTTCATCCTTGATTCGGACCTGATGGTATCGAGACCTCAATTCAATCTTGGAGAAAATTGTAGCACCCCTTAATTGGTCAAACAAGTCATCGATCCTTGGAAAGGGATAGTTATTCTTTATGGTCATCTTATTGAGTTGCCTATAGTCTATGCACAACCTAAGTGTGCCATCCTTATTTTTCACAAACAAGGTTGGTGCTCCCCATGAAGAAACACTAGGCCATATGTAGCCTTTGTCCATCATTTCCTTAGTTGTAGTTTGATCTCAACTAGCTCTGGTGTACTCATTCTATAGGGTGTTCTAGACATGGGCACCGCTCCTAGTGCAAGTTCTATTGAGAAGTGAATGTCTCTTCTTGGAGGTAGACCTGGTACATCTTCTGGAAACACATCCTTATACTCTCTTAATATAGGATAGTCCTCTAGGCTTGGTTTGTCATCCTCAATAGAGTCCAACACCTGTATTGCATACAAAGGACATCATTTCCTGCAATACTTCTTCACTTGAAGGGATGATATTTGTCTCACTGAGACAGGATTTTGAATCTCTTGTAGGGTTACTTTTCTCCCTTCATTATTTTCACACTCCAAAGTTTTGTTGTAATAGTCCAACTTGGTTTTATGGGCATCCAACTAGTCCATGTCAATTAGTAGGTCATAAGATCCTAAAGGGAGTATGTTTAGGGTTGCTCAGGTGGGTGATCCACTCATAAGGAATTGGCATGCTGGTATGACCTCTGTTACTTTTCTCTTGGTTCCATTGGCTAGTTGTATCAGCCATGATTTAACATGTTTAACTTGTTGCAATTTACATTTCTTAACAGTGTGATGGGCAACATAACTCAAATTAGAACCAGGGTCAAATAAAATGCAAACTAGATGGTTGGAAATCACACCTTCCATCTCCACCACTAAATCTTGGTGGTCGGCTTGTCTATTATCCAAGGCTCCATAAATTTGTGGTATGTTCCTAGCCACATCATTGATTGTGGTAGCTTATTGGACGTTGTATATCCTTTTGTTGTTTTGTTGCCTATATGGGCAGTCCCTTAGTATATGTTCTTCTCCACAAACCCAACATTTTAAGGGTTCTCTCTTTGTGTTCTCAGTCTTACCTGGGGCTGATCCAAAGGATTTATTTCCACTCTGAGAGGGGAAATTTTGTTGGTATACACTTTTAGCAGGAAGTCTCATCATGGAACCTTTCCCATATCTCTTGAATCTTGAGGGTTTAAACCCCTTCTTCTTGAATCCCTGAGTGATTTTCTTCCAGCCCTCGTGAGATTATGTCTCATTCTTGAACTGCTCATAGCAATACCTCGCCTTCAGGATAATGTCTTCTAAGGTCTTTGGCTCATCAAATTCAATTATGTTCCAGAAGGACTAAGGTAGTCCACTAATAAATCGTTGCATCTTTACCTTTTCATCTTTGATGTAGGGCACATACCTTATCAGCTCAAGGAATTTATTGATATATTCCTCTATGGTGAGCTGCCCTAAATTGAGTTCATAGAACTCCTTGGTATTCCCATCAAAGTATTTCTCTGATAGGTACTTCTTCTTGAAGTATTTCTCAAATTGTTTCCATGACTAGTCCTTCTCATGGATTCCTTTCACATTCTGAAGGTCTTCCCACCAAATGGAGGCCTTTCCATTCATGTTAAAAATGGTTATTCGAACCTTTAAACTTTCAGAGTAGTCATTGACTCTAAAGTGCTTAATCAAGCCAAGCAAAAAAACTTTTTCCTCTTCCCCCTTCTTAATTTCTCCATGAAAAGTAGGTGGTTTGGATTTCTTGAACTCTTCAGGGTCATGACTCTTGTAATGTTTCCTCTTCTTTCCTCTCTTCTGGGAATGCGAACTAGTTTTGTTACTAGAAGATTCCTTGGAATTGTTAGGCTTCTCACTAGAGGATTCTTCTAATGAGTGTCTCTTGGCTCCATGTTGGGCCTTCTTTGAGGTTCTCCTCCTTGTGTGGCCACTTTCAGGCCCATTCTTTCATATCTCAGGTGGACTCTGTATTTTCTTCGTATGATGTCTTTCCACATGACTGGTTATTGGTCCATGTTGCAGTTGCCTTTGTATATCTGATAAGCTCTACAGTAGAACTACATTGATTTCAGTTTGCTTTTCTTGTTCTTTTATTATCCTTTCATTGTCATCCTTATAGCTCTGTAATTCTTCCATGAGGCTTCTTACAGTTTCATCCAAATCTGGAGGGGTTTCCATTGCCCTCCTTTCATCTGATTCTTCCTCTCTATTATGGGAGCTTTCTCCCAATTCATGGTGTGTCACCATCCTTTATGCTATGGTTTTCCTGCAGTCCACTCACTGCTTGAGTGTCGATAAAACATTTTATGATAGTTAATGATATACTAGTTTTATGAACAACACATAGTTCAAATTTTTCAAAACATATACAATAGCAGAAAGTTTAATTCCTTCCTTCAGTAGAGGTTTAGTTAAGCCTCTTAAGAATGGGTAAGATAGGATCTTGCCCCTAAAATTTCTCTAAATAAGATTTTTAAGCGACTTGTTCATGAGCCCAAGTAGGCTGAGTGTTGTAACCATGCTCTGATACCAATTTGTAACACACCTGACCCCTAAGTACCCTTTCTAGGGATGGGGCATCAAAATTTTGCTTACTCAAATCATCTTGAATCATCTCTCTGAGATGATTCATCCTCTTCTACTCGCTTGTAGTTTTCTAATAATTGTTAACAAGCTCTAATACAACCTCTGGTTTACAAATTATGACTTCCATAAGTCCTTTGGGCACTCATTGGTTGAGGGCCACGTGGCGCCCACATGGGTCCATATTGTTCGTACCATTTCCAGGTTCCTACCTCCCACCAGGAATGTTCATTCATTGTCTAAACCAATGGCGAGACTTAATTCTCATCTAACACACAGGCTAGAGGAGAATTCAGCATTCGGCGCTTCGGCGATGAACATCCCTTTTCTTTTCCGCACGCATGTCCTCCGGAGTTCCGAATTCTCGAACTCCCGAAGGAGCCCGGAATCCCTCCATGTGGCTCCCGCCTTTGGGCCTTTCAACTTACCCACGACACTACATCCCAACCCCCGAAGTCCTGAACTCCCAAAGGAGCCCGGAATCCCTCCACGTGGCTCTGACCTTCGGGCCTTTCAACTTACCCACGACACTGCATACCCCCGAAGTCTTGAATTCCCAAACTCTCGAAGGATCCCAAAATCCCTCCATGTGGTGATGTACTAAATGCGAAGGAAAAATACAGGTGGGTCCCACATACTCCTCCTGCCAACTGGACCAAGCGGTAAGCGCCAGGAGTGATGCACGATAGGGAAAAGATGACATGTGGCCCCTTCAGTGGGTGACACATGTCACGTGTTAATGGAACATAGGGTCTATAAGACATATGATTCCATATGACATGTGACACATCAGTCGTGGGTCCATGTCACCCTGGATGACGTTACTATGCCACGTCACTCCATATTGATAGCCTTCCAAGCCCTTCAATCTCATGGTCAAGGTGTGTCCACGTAACCCCTAGATCGATGGCATCCGTTACTTTGTAACTTCAGCATTCGGGGAATCCATGGTGTGACTTCCTCCTTATTCCCGAAGTGGTCGGCATCGAACTGACCATGGCCTAGATCCAACGGTCAGGGGAGGTCCCGAAGGGTCCCCAGATATACGGTCCTCGTCACTTTGTAGCTTCGGTCTTTGAGGGTTTTGGAATTATGGTCGCTCCATTCTCCCGAAGCAGGACTCAGTCGAAGTACCGTACGCGAGTCCCTCCACTATTTGATTAGACAGTTAAGAGGGGTTCCTATCGGACTCCCTAGATCCATGGCTCTCATCACTTTGTGACTTTGGAATTCAGGGAGTTTCATGCTATATCATCTTTGTTCTCCTGTAGTGGGACTTCGTCGAAGTTACCTTGGCATGGCTCCAATGGCCAAGGGGGCTCCCAAATACTTTCAAATTGGTGGTTCACATTACTTCACGATAAGTGAATGGATCAAGGTTTAACGATGGGGACTCTATCCTGGATAGGGAAACCACTAGGCGCCAGTCAACCTTGTGGGTAACCTCAACCATTAGTTGCCTTCAGTTGGTTTATAAACTGTAGGGTCGAAACACTCTAGAGCTTTGAACTCCCAGAGTTCCAAAGCTAGAAAGTCTTAGATCCTTTTGGGCCTAGCGTAGGGTTTCCAGACCCTAGTCACATGGGTCCTTTGAAAACTCTTGTGGGCTACGCGCTAATTACTTTAGCAGTAAATGGGTTAAGGACATGGGCATGAGCCCTTAGTCATATGGTGAAGAGTTTGAAGGAGACGCCCTCATTCCAAATGGTTTGAACTTGGAATTCCTCCAAGGGTAGATCCTAGAGATCGGCGGGACTTAAGCATTCCAATAAATCCTACCCCGACCCTCTTGTAGGCTTACATCCCATGAATATTTAATTGTTAAACTGAGGCAAGAAGACGACCAATAAAAAGCATGAGGTCACAGGGAGATAATACATATATCTACCTTAATCATTCAATATAGAACTCATTCATAAACAAATAAATATATATGTTCAATCATTATTTCCATTTCAATACACATGGTATGAAGATACTTATCAGAAACCGAAAATTGTGAAGCGAGTGCTAAAAGGGGTGCTTGTTTCCACCCAACCATAGGCACAGCCACTCCCAATGGATTTATCATTGGCCACCCCTGAGCTAGACCATGATGCTCTGAGAGAGACACTTTCTTCTTGCTCAATGACAGTCAAGGATGGAGGTTACTCTCCTCCTCCCATGTGGATCTTGGAAACCGATTTTATCTATACCAAGCACGGAGGTCTGCACAAGTACTTCCAAAATCACTCGTCAGCCTCATTTATCAGCTTGTAATGAAAATTCTCCCCACATCTTCTTGCGCCTAGAACAAGATTATTACCCAATTCTTCCTCGAACCAGAGAGTTGTAACCGCTATTTTTCTCTTCTCGAGATTACTCTTTTGACTCTGCTCTCTTTGCATATCTGCTTGCTCACTCTCTTTCCTATGCCCACGAATTACCTCTTTCTTCCTTCCTCAAAAAGGTTGTGTGGGTTCAAATCCTGAGCTCGTGGTCAGGTCTGAAAGTATTGTAGATGGGTACTCTTCCTCATCTCCTCATTAACTCTTGAGGAGGACTCTTCCAGCTACCACTTTGACTAGTAATTCATTTCTTGGTCAAAGAATTGTTCTGGGTCTAAGCCATTTATTATCGTATTGGTTTGGTGGGGGGGTCATCTCAACTATTTATCATTCCCCTCACCATCTCTCTCATAGCATCCATGGTCTATCTTGGCAAACCCCCCTTTCAACAGTTATGCAACACTTATCCATTTTCTATTAATAACAGAAAATGCATACATTGACCCTTTATACAAAGGCTCGTCAAATCAAACATTCACACATATCTAGTCTTTCATAGTCTCTTGGTTAGTTATTGTTATATTTACAAACTGGGGGAAACAGGGGTATTACACTAGAAGTGTGTGCCTCTCTCATCACATGAACTCTTTTGTCTCGGGGTATGCATAGTTTGTCCAGCTTTTACAACAACCCATATTGGAGTTTGTATTTGTTTCCTTCCATGACAATGATTACCCTCTCCTTCAGTTGCTTGTAGACTCTTTCCAAGTCTTCATCTCCCTCATAATATCCACTCATAATTTCATGAGTGAAAGGCTCAAGATGCATTATCATCCCAGTTGTTGCAATATTCTTTAGTGATGGTGAAGAGAGCATGTCTGATAGTCCATTCGTGACTCTTTTCTTGTACTTAATCAATACATGAAATTGTTGCAAGAAACCTAACCACTTGTAATGCCTCACTTGTGCATCTTTCTTGGACTCTACAGATATTGAAGAGGCTGATGATTTATGTGTATGATAGTCTATTTTCCCAAGAGGTAATGCTTCCACTTATTTATTTCTTTTACAATTGAAAGGAGTTCTTTATCATACGTGGGATAGTCAAGCAATGCTCCATGAAACAAATTTGAATGGTAGCACACGGACCTTCATCATTACATGAGTATTGCTCTTAATGCATATCCACTAGCATTAGTCTCCATCTCAAACGGTCACTACAAATTTGGCATGGCTAATACTGGAGCATCACTTATTTTCTTCTTCAAGTATTCAAATGCTCTTTGTTTTGTATTACCCCAATGAAATCTCTTTCCTTTGGTGGTTATGGCATACAATGGTGTTGCTACAGTAGATAAGTTTATAATGAATTTCTTTAAATATTTAGTTTCTCCCATGAAACTCGTGACCTCTGTCACATTGGATGGAATAGGCCATTGGGTGATAGCTTCAATCTTCTTTGGATCTATCCTCAGCTCTACTCCTCCAATCATGTGCCCAAGATATATCAAGGAATTCCTCCCAAACTCACATTTCTACAAGTTGGAAATCAATTGATTCTTCTTCATTGTCTCTAACACCCGTGTCACATGTGAGAGGTGCTCTTACCAAGTGTTGATAAATATTAGTATGTCATCCAAATATAATATTACAAAAGAGTCAATGAAGGGATGTAGTACATCATTCATGAGTCTAATAAATGTTTTCAGTGCATTGCATAATCCAAAAGGCATTACTAACCACTCATACAAACCTTGTCTTTTTTAACATTGTCTTCCACGCATCTTCTTCTTTGATCCTCACTTGTTGGTAACTCGATTTAATGTCCAGCTAATTAGTGAAGAATTTGGCTTGTTGCAGTTGATCCAACAACTCATCAATCCTTGGTAGAGGATATCTATTCTTTATGGTGATCTTATTCAGGGCACAATAGTCAATGCACATTCTCTAGCTTCCATCTTTCTTTGGCACCATGATGATGGGTGAACCACATGGTGATGTACTGGGTATGATGACTCTCTACTCCAACAATTGCTATAGTTGCTTCTTTAATTCATTTGCTTCGATGATGGATTGCCTATACATCCCAATGTTAGGCAGTGGTGACTCTAGCAACAACTGAATCTTGTGTTCAACCTCTCTCTTGGGCAGCAGTCATGAGGCTCTTGAAACACTTCCTTGTAGGCTTCAACCAGCTGTTTTAGTTGTTGATGTTGCTCGCCACTACATCCTTCCAAGGATGCCTTCATCTCCAACTCGTTACCTTCTCATTGCTTCTTTCCTTCTCTCGGGAACAACAAGACAAAATTATTTCTACTAGCCATGATTCGTCTCACCCGATTAGAACTGATCAAAGAGAGCTTAGATCTATCCCGGTGTGCATTTATGGAGTAATCTTTTCCATCCTTCACTAGCCTATACTGGTTCACTCTCCTTCTGAAAATGACATCCATTGCATACAAATATGGACTTCCCAAGATGACTCCACATATGTATAGAGGAACCACATCTGCAACTACTTCATCAACAAAGTTTTGATTCATGGCAACCTTAAATTTGCACCGCTTGCTCACTTTGAATTCTACATCTTGCCTTACCCAACATAGGGGGTATGGATATGGACGATGTTGAGTCTCTAGCCCAAGATTCTCAACAAGTTGTGAAAATATCAATTTGGATTGTGAACCCGGATTGAACAAACAATCCACCTTGCTTTGATTCATGTGGATTTTAATGCAGAAAAGTTCAGCCATCACCTTCTCCTCCTTGCAATTACAACCAACTAGTGCCACCTCTTCTGAAGATTAGTGCAGTTAATATTCCCTTTCGGTTATGATGTGCTCTCCACCCATTCCTCAACATCCACTGATATTAATGCTTTCTTCTTCTTTGTTTCTGAAAATATTTGGGGCTCTTCTCAGCCTGCAATTTCCAACAATTCTCCTCGGTGTGTCCCTTTCGATCACATCCTTTACATTGTTGGGTGGAAGGTGTTTCTTCTTGTGTTGTTATCGCAATATTCTTCTCATTCCACTTATTTTTATTTTTCTTCTTTCTTTTCTGCTCTTGTGGTTCTACTTGATTGTGAGGATGTGTTTGTTGCATCTGCTTGTCTCCCTCAAAGTATTGTTCTTGAATACTTGCCTCATCAATTGTCTTTGGTCTAAATAACATCACTTGCCTAAGAATATTAGGTAACAATGCCCCCAAATACTTGACCAACATGCCGGGACTTTTGAGAGAGACTCCCATCTGAATTGTTCTCTTTCTAAACTCAGTCATGAACTCTTTCATTGATTATCTTTGTCTTTGCCTGAAGTAATTCTATACTATTTGTGGGTGTTCCTCATATCCTGTTGGATAAAATTGAGATTTGAACATGTTTTTGAACATTTCTTAATCGGTCACTGGTGGCTCATTTCCTAGTGCTCTGTTTGTTGCATCACTCTCCCACCATGTCAAAGCATGGCCTTCAAGCTTCAATATAGCAAAATCAATATTTTGTTTTCTTGTTACTTCATGCATGTTGAAGTACACTTCCATTTTTTGTAGCCATTGGTTCAACCTGATAGCATCCACTTTCCCAACATAAGGCTTGATGTCCACCTTGGACTCTACATGAAAAGGTACCTATGTATTGATGTAGTTGCACTCTCTTATCTCTGGCTTAGACTTGCACTTAGTCTTGGCTTATTTTCTTCCTTCTTGGGGCCTTCATGCCCATCATTTGTTGATGGTGTGACCTTTCTCTTCATTGCCAATAGTTATGACACCATTCATATCAATGTGGCCAAACTCTTCTCAAATTGATCCAACCTGACCTTGGGATCTTCTTCATCTTATACTTCATAATGTTCTCCTAGCATTCTTGATGCTCTACTTCGCTCTATCCCTGGAAAAAACTCTTGTCCACTTATTTTGTAATAATTGTGGGTACTTACCATATAGGTCTCACTAAATGCATTTGAACTGTTGTTTTGATACCATTTGATCTGTAAACGGGAGGCTTATAGCCTATCCTTATCACCAAAACAATTCTTTATAAAACAATTATAACATTATCTCTTTGGATGATGGGAGACTCTCGACCAATCAAGACACAAGTCGAGTCAGTCCAAACAATTAAGTCGTCTATCCAAAATTCAAGTCGAAACAAAATGATTTTGAAAGATGTAAGTCGGGTCAGAGGTGAAGTGAACCGACCAAAGTTGAGTCGACCAAGAGTCGGGTCAACCAAGTTGAATTATGCTAAAGTTGGGTCAACCAAGAAGCCAAATCGAATAGACGTGGACCCTGTCGAACCATGGGTGGATTCATTTGACTAGGAAGTGTTTTCGGTTGAATAGGGAAGGTAAATTGACCAAGGAAAAGCCCAGTCCGATGAAAATCGACATGTGATCAAACAAATCAATTAAAGGGAAGATTTGGTGGCCAATAGTCAAGGGAAATCTTCTATAAATAGGAATTGGTGACCAACAACTCAGAATAAAGTTTGGGGGGGCAAATTTGATAATTCACAGTTGCTTGCCCGTAGGGGTGTAGACCGACTGGCAAGTGTCGTGTAAATGGAAGGAAATATGTAAAGGAGGTCTCAAGTTCGATTCTCACCCTGATTTACACATTCCCCATGCTTGCGGGTTGTGTGGATGCACCTGGAGGTTATAGTGGTAGTAGACGAAAATCGACCATGTGTCACATGAGTACAAGAACCGCCCAAGTTGTCGATTCCGCCAGTACAAAAAAAAAAAAAACCATGATGCAAAAAAATGTCCGTGATGATTTTTGACAACCTAGAGCAACTAAAAACGTGGGGGAGTCGATTTGGGCCTTCGTTGACAAAGAAAAATGTGTGGATGACGACTTGGGAATTCACGGACAACGGAAAATGTATAGAATTCAATCTGGCATTCGACGATGGAGGGAAAACGTTTTGGGGTGAATTTGATAGCCGACGAATGGGGAAAAACATGTATATGGTCTGTGGGAAGCTAATAAGCACCCTGACAATCCCAGACTTTGATATATATACATATGACGTCAATGCTTTGTGGGTAAGGAAAACGCCCAAAAATGTCGAGAATGTGCCCCATGACTCAAAATGAAATTAGAAATCCCCCATTGAATTCGCAACGGCTCGGGAAGGACGGTCGTCGATTTCCAACTCAAGAAATCAATGCACAACTATGGTTAAAGAGTTGTTAAGTTGTCTTATGATCCCATAATGACCATATTTATATCAAATGAGCTCAAGTCCAAATTGGTACGGAATTTTATTTGCTAAATAAAACACAAACCACCATTAAGTTACGGTGCATTAACCATTCATAACCAACGCAAACACAAAGCAATCACCACACATAAACTCATAATTTACCCAAGAAAACCAACATTCTTTTGGTTTCGACCATGCTCTTCTTTATTCAACAATGGGAATGTTATAGGCTCTCTGGTACATATCTATGCTCCTCAATGACATATGGGTTGCCTCTCTACATCATTCAGAGCTAAAGAATCATTTTCTCATTATGGGGATACCTAATATAGAATCATGAGTTGAATAGGAGGATAGTTGGAAGGTCAGACATCCCCAACGCTTCAACTTCTCTCCAATTTGTTTCTCCTTCATTTCTTTATTTTCTCGTCTTTTTTTATCCCACATGGAAAAGATGTTATGAGCATCTCATTTTTTTCTTTTATACAATAATGTATTGCCCGAATTTATATACATTACATACAAAAATGGACATTAATTATGGTGGCATGGGGCCCTTCACACCCACAAGTCAATAGCTTTCATTGTCCATAGCCTTAAGCTTTACCTATGTTAATCATCTTAGAGTCCTGTGCCGATAGCCAATTGTTCTTGTCTGATCCGATTTGGATCAGGTTAAAACCCTCCTTAGAGTTTTAAATATTTTGAGGTTGGCTAGAAACTTGATATATGTGAGTAAGATGAATGATGTGGGTGTGCAAATAATATTTGAAAAGGTGGCATGTAATATGGTTTGAGGATCAATGGTGTTGGCAAGAAGAGTTCAAATTGGAACATTGTACAAGCTATTAGAAAGCACTGTGACTGGTGGATGTAACTATTCCATTGTTCCTAAGGTGAGTAGAGAAGCATTAAAGACCCCTATTGTCCCTATAAAGAAGGCATTGCTTTGGCATTAAAGATTGGGACATATTGGAGAAAAATCCCTTTGATTTTTGCACAATAAAAGGCCTTTGGTTGAAGGAATTTATCACTACTATTTAGATTTCAATTTATGTGAACATGTTGTTTATGGTAAATACAATCGGGTGAAATTTAGTACTAGTTATAAAGAGTAGAAGGGATTCTACAGTTGATACACAAGGATGTGTTTTCTTATGCCTATTCCATCACTTGGTAAATCTCTATACTATGTCTCATTTATTGATGATTTCTTGAGGAGTACATGGATATATCTCCTTCAATGAAAAATTGAGGATTTTGTTAAATTTAAAGAGTTTAAGCTCTTGAGGAAAACTAGACACAAAAGAAGATAGAGGTGTAATGGTGGAGGTTATGTGGAAATGAACTTGAGGAGTTATGTATGTAGTGCAAATAGCAAGGCAAAAGACAACTCCATACACCCCTCAATAGAATGGAGTTGCATAAAGAATGAACAAAACATTGATGGAAAAGATGAGTATGCTTAGTGTTGTAGCGTCAACACAAGAGTTGGGGCAAAGATAATGTATACTACATGTTACCTAGTAAATTGATAACCTACATCAATGTTGGTTGATAAAAATCCACATGAGGCATGGTCTGGTAAGAAACCCATTCTTGAACATCTCATAGTTTTTTGTTGTGATGCTTATGTGCATGTTCCAAAGGGAAAAGAAGTAAGATGAATAATAAAGCATATAAGTGCATTTTTATTGGTTATAAATATGGCATAAAAGGATGCAAGCTTTGTAACTTGATAACCAAGAATATTGTCTCGAGTTGGTATGAAATCTTTAGAGAGGTTAAAAATGCTCCCAAACACCAATAATGACCAAGAGAAGAAGAACCATAGAAAAGGAAATTTCAGTTGGAGGACAAGGGAATCAACTCAATAGAAGGAACTGGACCAAAAGAGGAAGAACCCCAAACCCTAATCTTGAGGAGATAAACTCGGGGAAGAAGGAAAAAAAAAGTATATACTCTGCCATATTTTCATTTTCCTTTGTTTGATCTACTATTGATGATGAACCTAGGGTTGTTAGATATGCAGTTGATTAAGGATATAGAAAACTCTAGAATAAGGGCATGGTTGAAGAAATGGAGGCCTTGGAAAATATCAAGGTGTGGGATTTGGTTGAGTTTCCCAGTGGAAGGAAATCAGTTCATAACAAATGGGTGTTTAAGAAGAACTTCAGTGCATAGGGTAAACTGAAGAAGTATAAAGCTCGTCTGATATAAAAGGGATATTCTTTGGTGGAGATAATTGAATTTAGTGAGATTTTTTCTCTCGTTTCTAAGCAAACTTCCATTATATTTCTTTTGTCTATTGTTGTTGTATTTGATCTTGAAGTAGAGAAAATGGATGCAAAGACAACATTTGTACATGGGAATCTTGAAGAAGAAAGCTATATGAAACAGTGACAGGTTTTACAGTGAAGGCAAAAAAGACATTGGTTTGCAAGTTGAAAAAAGTCCCTCTATGGCTTAAAGCAATCTATGGGGGAATGTGATATCAATAGTTTGATGTTGATATATTAGGACTTGGATTTTCAAGAATAAAATTCGATCACTGTGCGTATTCCAAGAAGGTTGGTGATCACTTTATTTATGTGGTATAATATGTCGATGACATGTTTCTAATTGGAAATAATAAGGAAATCTCCATGGATATTAAATCTCAATTGTACTATAAGTTTGATATGAAGGATCTTAGTGCTACAAATTTTATTTTGGGCATGGAAATTAAAAGAGATCATATAAATTTGAAACTTTAGTTGACTCAAGGGAAATATGTTGAGACAATATTACATAGGCTTAATATTCAGGAATGTAAACTGATCAAGGTTCATATTCCTGTAGGTGCAAAATTATCTCCAGAATAATGTCCCAATACATAAGAAGAGCTAGAGGACATGTATTGTGTTCCTTATACAAGTTTTGTTGAAAGTTTGATGTATGATATGGTTTGTATTAGACTAGACATTGCCCATGTAGTGGGGAGTTTTGAGAATATACATGTCAAAACTAGGGAAGGAACATTGGATAGTTGTAAAGAGGGTCTCTCGGTATTTGCATGGCACTTCATATTAAGCAATATGGTACCGAGGTAGACTTAGACCGAATAGAGTGATAGATGTACGTGGTTTTATCAATGCATATTGGGTTAGATATCTTGATCGTAGAATATCTACAAGTGGTTATCTGTTTAACCTTTTTCATGGAGAAATCAATGGAAGAGCAAGTGGTAGGGAGTAGTTGCACTCTCAACTACATAATTCGAGTACATAACAACCACTCATTATAGTAAAGAAGTTATATGGTTGCAAAGATCATGTTTAGGTATTGGTTTGTATAGAAAGTTGTAAGGATACATTGTGATAGTCAAAGTGAAATATTTATGGCAAAGAATCCTCCCTATCATGCTAAGACAAAGCATATTGCAGTGCAATACCATTTTTTAAGAGACATGGTTGAAGACAAGAAGGTGTTGTTGGAGAAATTGACACCATGAAAAATGTTTCAAATTCATTAACAAAGTCTATGAGTACTAAAAAAAATTCTTGGTGTAGGGAATCAATGGGCTTAGTTGCCCCAAACAATTGAGTTTGTCATTGTTTGGGCCTCGTTGCAAAGTATTCAACGAGTGAGAGTTTGTTGGATGCGTTGTATTCTTTATATGTATACATTGTACATCTCAATGTGTTTGGATTAGAGAAAAAAAAATGGCTTCTTGTTTTTTAGATTCCATTATAGGTTTATTTAGGGTTTTTTGGGTGGTCTCAACCCATGGTTTTATACCCATTGTAATCTAATCTCGGTAAAGAGATTAGGATTATAATCCAATCTCGATTCATGGATTAGGGTTAATTGATGTCGCAATACACCTAAATATTGTATTGTGAATGGTTAATTAAATACAATATATAGAGGTGTGGCTTTGAGTTAGGGTGGTTTTCTCAATTAAGGGTTTCCAGGGAAAATCTTGTGTATAGTGTGTGTGAATGTGACATTGTTTTTTTTTTTTTTAATCTCGCTAGTATTGCTTCTATCAAACGATTTTATCAACATCTTCAAATGTTACAAGTTATTTTGGTGTTGGAAAGACATTAACCAACTTGCAAAGGTATGTGTACTAGTCTAAGTTGCAAGAGGATACATACTTTGCCATATCAGTAAACCTAGTGATAGAAAGCAAGGCTTATATTGCACCTTACCTATATCTGTTGAGCCATGGGAGAGTATCTCCATGGATTTTGTGAGTGGGTTATTAAGAAGTAGGTGGGGACATGACTATCTCTTTGTGATAGTAGGAAAATTTAGTAATATGTGCCTCATAATGCATATTGAAAAAAACATTCAAAGACAAGATGCAATGATATTGTTCTTTTAGAGTATTTGGATGCATTTGGGATAATAAGGGGCATCATTTTTACATAGACAAATTATTTATCAATGTATTTTGGACTACACTTTGGGAGCAAAGGGACACCAAGCTAAAGAAATATACAACTTTCCATGATGGTCAAACAAAAGTAATGAATAAGATAGTGGTTCAACTTTTGAGGGGTTATAATTAGAAACATCCAAATACCTAGGATGAGAATTCGATTTTCATTCAACACTCTTATAACTGAACAACCCATGCTTCCAGTTGTAAGTTTCCCTTCGAAACTTCTTTTGGCTACATGTTAACATCACCTCTAAATGTTGTGTATAGGAAACATGGAGGAGAGAAGGAAGATGTCATGGGAGAAGTGATCCAGATTTTATGAGCAAAACAAAATAAATATAGATCTATATTATTAACACAGAGATTCAATGAAAAATAACATAGATACAGTAAAACTTGGCTTTTATTAATAAAGAAATATGTTGAAACTATAAAATGCAGACTGAAACAAGCTTGCTAAAATGGTGGTGTCTTATCTCTGAGAAGAGATGTGACGGTTGCACTCATTCGCCAGAATATGAGTACAATGAGACTCTTGTTGGCCCTTGACCAAGTTTTGGGAGATCCTTGGTCAAGTTTGACCTAATTTTAGGACTATGACAGCTTGTCAAAGACATAGCACAAGACGAAGAGGAGATCGCGGGATCTCGGCCCCTTTTTAGGGATTTTTGGGTTTTTGGGATCATGTAATGGGTATGGGAATGTCGGCCCATGGGTTTACCCATGTTTTGGCCTATTTTGTAATAAATATATATATAGAAGACTAGGTAATGTAATGAAGAGAAGTTGTAAGGAATGGCTAAGTGCTAGGGTTGGATCTGTGTGATCAAGAGTTGTTGACGCTTTGTGCATACTATGTGAGACTTGCAGAGCTAAGTGTAAGTCATTATAAGAGACTGTAGAAGGTTGTGTGCTTAGATCTACTCAGGGAAGGAGGATCTAGCAAGCTGCGCAGGTCTCCTGTCCTCTGTGGAGTAGGGTTTTGAGGCTCTATGCATGTAACCTATTGAAGAAGCTAATAAAGAAGACAAAGAGTTGGTGGACGTAGCCCCAAGGTGGGGGTGAACCATGTATATGTTGTGTTTCTCTGCTTTGTGCAATGTGTCGATGTGCTTATATGTTAATATGCTTAGTTCTTCAATATAGATAGATAGATATGTTGATGCTTTGTGCTTAATGATGTATATGGATGGATGTTAGATCTGAATTACATACATGTGCTTAGTGCTTAAATCTGTTAGGATCTGATCTATTCGTCATGCTAAGTGTCATTAGATGCTAGAATAGGTTGAATATTGCAATGCTCTGTAATTAGGGTTTAACTGCGTTGTAACTAAGAACTGGATATTGATTAATGTTAACTATTGAGTGCTCTGTTAACTATTAGAATCACATATCTATGTCCCAGCTAAGGTTGCAGACACTGGAGTCTCGCAACCACCCCTGCCTCTACTTCAGGGGAGACTTCATCTGCTTCACAGGTGTTGTCGAAAGGGCCGACAGTTAGGGTTTTTTTGGTGCGCTCTTGAGCGTTGAACCCTGGGTCTGCCCCTGTGCCAACAAATGGTTATGTTGTTGGGATGTGAAACTCTGATTGCTGGGAACTAAGAAAGAAGAAGCTTTGTGCAAAGATGTTATTAGACAACACAGGTATTCCAACAGAGGATGAAAACCTTCAGTAACCACTCACATAACCAGATCAAAGATCAACACACTGATTTTTTCACGTGATAAAACCCCTACGGGGAAACATCCACAGCCCCAGCCAATGAGACCACTTGGAGCAGTTTATTAATGCAAAGAAAAAGATTACAAAGAGATTTTACAAGAGATTTTCTCACAATCGATCATCGGCAAATGACCCTCCATGCTCTTTAAATAGAGATCATGGACCAATCATGTGTTAAGCCATAGATCAATGGTTGTTAAGATCGAGGAAAGTATGAATCGTCGGATCACTCTATGTCGGGAACATATCATGACCGTCGGATTTCCTAACTACAAATGCATACTAATGCATACTAAAGAAACACACTAGAAAACATACTTTTACCTAACGACACAATAGACCAAGTAGATCTTACTAACTCCTAAGTGTCTAAATATCCTAACATCCCCCCTTAAGAACAACTTGGGATAGGATTGAAGGATTTACAATAGAGACACAATAGGAGAAGGAAGGAGGCATTAGATCATATTGCCCCTTAATGACAACTTCCTGAACTCCTAACATAGATCGAAGTTTGGTAAACTTCACTTCTGTAAGAGACTTTGTGAAAATGTCTGCAACTTGATCTTCTATAGGGAAAAAGAGCACTTCAATAACTTTATCATGAATGAGTTTTCTGATGAAGTGAATGTGTAGCTCGATGTGTTTGCTACGCTAATGTTGAACTGGGTCTTTGGCAAGCTTGATGGCACTCTAATTGTCACAACAAAGGCTGGTCGGATGCTGGTGCTAGAATCCAAACTCTGAAAGGATATGTCGAGCCACAGGGCTTCCTAACTTGCATTGCTCGGTACTCTGCTTCTGCTGAAGAAAGTGCAATAGCCTGTTGTTTCTTACAGGCCCAAGTGACAGGTCCTGAACCATGGCTGAAAACATAACCTGTAGTAGACTTTCGATCATCAGGGTCGTCGGCCCAATCTGAATCAGTGAAACCAACCAATAAAGGAGTCCCCCCTAAACTGTAATGTATCCTGAACTGAACTGTACCACTGTAACACACCTACTACGGGAACTAATATTTTTTGGCTTTTTCCTTCTTTTCACAGAATCCCCGAATTCCTATGGGGCCTGATGCAGACCCTACCATCCTTTATCCTTACCCATGTGATCGTTGGCTATGACCACGGGCCTTACTGGAGGGGCGTTTCTGGCTTTCCTGATTCGGGAAATTGCTATGCTCGTGTTCCCTTACTCTCTTGTCTCTCGAAGAGCCGAAATCTGAAAGGAACCAATAGTTTGTCCCATCTAACAATGCCTCAGATTAAAAACCTGGCATCCCATCTTTCGAAGTTTTGTGTACCGGGTTCTCGCAGTAGAAGAAGACGAGGGGTTCATACCCTTTGGTTTTCTGGGTGCCGAAACACCGAAAACCAAATCTACATGCGCTAAGTCGTATCGGGATTTCACAAGTCGGGAATTTGGGACTGGTGTGTAACAGGGACTTACTTCTAGATATCCCAGGTGCTGAAATATCGAGACATCAATACTTATTCGCGCTATTGTCATTTCGGGGTTTCGCAAGTCGAGGTTTTGCGACTTGCACAGACAGGAGGTCTCGCGCTTGAGCCTCCAGGAACCGAAACTCCGAAACGCCACTATATATATATATATATATATATATATATATATATATATAATGCTAAGTTCCTTTCGGGATTTCGCGACTGGCGAATACAAGGAATCTGACCCTTGGGATTCTCGAGTGTCGAAACGCCGAAACATCAAAATCTATTCACGCTCTATCATTTTGGGGTTTCTCACTTTGGGATTTCGCGTCTGGCGAATACAAGGAAACTGACCCTTAGGATTCCCGGGTGTCAAAATGCCAAGATATCAAAGTCTATTCACGTTGTATTATTTCGGGGTTTCGCAAGTCAGGATTTTGGGACTGGCGAGTACAAGAGACTTGCCTTTAGATATCCTGGGTGTTGAAACATCGAAACACCATATCTCGTCCATGCTATTATCATTTCGGGGTCTCGCAAGTCAGGATTTCAGGACTGACGATTACAAGAGAACTTACCCTTAGGTATCTCGGATGCCGAAACACCGAAACATCAAGACTCTAATCACGCTACACTATTGTGGGGTTTCGCAAGTCGGAATTTCAGGACTGACGAGTGCCAGGAACTTGCCTTTAAATATCCCGGGTGCCGAAACACCGAAACATCAAAACTTATCCACGTTATACTTATTTTGGGGTTTTATACTTCGATATTTTGCGATATACACAGACAGGAGGTCTCGCATCTGAGTTTCCCGGGAGCCGAAACTCTGAAGCTCATATATATACACTAAGCTCATTTCGAGGTTTTGCAAGTCGGGATTTCACTATGTGCGATGACAAGAGGTCTCGCATCTGAGTTTCCCGGGAGCCGAAACGCCGATATATATATATATATATATATATATATATATATATATATATATAGATATAGATAGATAGATAGATAGATAGATAGATAGATAGATAGATATGAGGCTGAGTTCATTTCGGGTCTCGCACTTAGGTTTCCCGGGAGCTAAAACTCCTATGTCTATATTCATCGCTAAGCTCATTTAGGGGTTTCGCAAGTCGGGATTTCGTGATGTGCGCTGATAAGAGGTCTCGCATCTGAGTTTCCCAGGAGCCGAAACTCTGAAGCTCATATATATACGCTAAGCTCGTTTCGGGGTTTCGCAAGTCGGGACTTCGCGACCGGCGAGTACAAGGGAACTGACCCTTGGGTTTCCTGGGTTCCGAAACACCGAAACACCAAAACTTAGGGAACCGTTCTTTCTGGTGCGAGGTTTCCAAACTTAGGCCATAAAATCCTCCAACGGATCCTTGGGTAATTATCACCAGGCTGGGTGATCTGACGAAAGGGTCTTCTTATATTATCGAGCTATGAACTCTGTGACAGGGATGAGGTAAGCTTAAATACTTACTTTAAAATGGTAGTCCCTCCCAGAAACTCACTCTGGTTCTGGAATATGATGGAGCTTCCCAGAAGGAGGTGCCTTCGGGAAAACAAACCAGGCATATCATGGGTCGTGAACATGGGACAACTCTCCAGGGGACGAGCTCGAATCTGAACTTATACATTAGATACGTAAATCAATTATAGTCATATAAGTATAAGCACGCATTCATTGTTGTTGGTCGAAATACCAGGCAAACACTTCTATACAGAAATCAATCATTTATAAGTGTACAAACATGAGCATGCATTCATTATATTTTAATTCAAGATGTGAGATGTAAACACTTATGAGAAAGAACACCAAGTGTGGCACGACTGCTGAGGAGGGTGCTCGTTTCCACCCAACCGTAGGCTCAGCGACTCCAAATGGATTTACCACTAGCCACCCCCGAGCTAGACCACGATGCTTTGAGACTCAGTCTCTTACTTCCCACTCGTCGGAAGTCCGGGACGAAGGTTACTCTCCTTCTCCTCTGCTCATGACTCCCTGTATTTTCCCGGAGTTCCTTTGGTTCTCCTTTTGTGATTCCTGTCACATGTGTGTGTCTGTATGCTCCCCTCTCCCCCCCCTTCCACACTTCTTTCCTCCTACGAGGTTGCATGTGGCACGAAATTCCCTTTCCAATGGTCAGGTCTGAGAGCTTCTGTGGATGGGCAGTTCGCCCCATCCCTTCATTTACTCTTGAGGAGCCTCCCCACCTACCGTCCGAGTGGGTAATTCATTTTGGAGTCTGAGAGTGAGCTTTGGTTTTTTCGAGCACGTACCAACCAGTATGGTTTGGTTCAGTGGAATTTAACGCAACCACTCCCGGCCCCTTCCACCATCTCTCATCGGCCATCGTGGTCTCTTTTCAACACATCCCCCTCTCAGCAATCATGCAACATATATTCATACATCATTTACATTCCTCGGACCTTTTATACTAAGGTTCGTTAATTCAAACATTCACAATCTTTAAGTTTTCCATAGTTCTTGGCCAGTATAGTTATTTTTACAGACTGGGGGAAACAGGGTGTTACAATTCCCTCCCCCTTAAAGGAACATCATCCTCGATGTTCTATCTATCAATAGAACGTGTAAGTACAGAAGTAAACAAAATCGGGTATGCATGTTTCATGGCATCTTCCATTTCCCAGGTAGCCTCATCTGGGCCAAGGTGTTTCCACTGCACCTTGACCTATGCAATGGTTCAGTTCCTAAGCGGGGTTTCCTTTCTCTCCAATATGCATTGAAGTTCTGGTAGGAATTATCCCTCTGGTTCCACCTGGATCACAGACCAGTCAATTATATGATTAGAATCATGTACATATTTATTCAATAATGAAACATGGAAAACATTATGTGCTTTTACTGTGGGAGGAAGTGCTAGCCTATAGGATACAGGTCCCACTCTATCTAGAACTTCAAAGGGTCCACAATACCGAGGTGCCAACTTGGCACAGGCTCCCATCCTCAACGAACTCTTCCTGGGCCTAACTCTGAGGTATACGTGGTCTCCCACCTTGAACTCTCTTGGAGTTCTCTTTTGGTCGGTGTAACTTTTCTGTCGGTTCTGAGCGACCCTTAGATTTTGCTTTATTTGAATCACTTGTTGTTCCATTTCTTTCAACATGTCAGATCCAATAGTAACTCTATTTACAGGATTACTCCAACTGACTCGAGTATTGCACGGCCTACCATAGAGGACTTCGAAAGGACTCATCTTCAGGGATTCTTGGTAGTCGTTGTTGTAAGCGAATTCCACTAGTGGCAGGTAGTCTTCCCACTTTTTGGGTTGATGCATTACATGCATCCTGAGCATGTCTTCTAATATTTGATTCACCCTTTCCGTCTGTCCATCGGTTTGAGGGTGATAGGTTGTGCTAAATAGTAAATTGGTCTCCAAACCAGCCATCAGTGATTTCCAAAAGTTGGAAGTAAATTTCGTGTCTCTGTCAGACACGATCTCTTTCGGAATACCATGCAGTCTAATTATCTCCGTCATGAATACGTTGGCGATGTCTATTTCCTTACAAGTCGACTTGATAGGGATAAAATGAACGGACTTGCTCAATTTATCCACCACTACCATGATGGCATCATTCTGTTTGGTCGAGGTTGGTAATCCGGTGATGAAATCCATGGAGATGGTTTCCCATTTCCATTCCGGAATTGGTAGAGGTTGTAATAATCCTACTGGGTGTCGATGTTCTGCTTTAACCTGTTGGCATTCTATGCATTTGGCTAAGTATTCAGCTATGTCTTTCTTCAATCCAGGCCAATAGAATTGTTTCCTGGTGGTCGTGATCATCTTCTGGTATCCTGGATGACCAGTGTAGGGTCTTTTGTGCAGTTCATCCATTATGAACCTCTACAAGTCATCACAATCTGGGATATACAATATGCTTTTGTAAGTGAGCAAACCTCCTTCCATCATTTGGTAGCCTCCATATTTTATCCCTGTGGGTTCTTGTTGCGGGTATGAGGTAACGGTCTGGAAGAATGTGTCTATCTCTTGTGCATTTATGACTCTTTTCTTGACATCCGTCTCACGGGTTCTTACCGTTGCCAGGTGAATTGTTTTCATGCTCCTGCTAAGGGCATCGGCCACCCCATTTTCCTTTCCCTTAATATGTTTGATTTCAAAATCAAACTCGTTGAGGAGGGCCATCCACCTAGCTTGTCTGGCATTGAGCTTTGGTTGTTCAAACATATATCGCAATCCACAGTGGTCTGTCATAAGTACAAATTTTCTTCCCAAGAGGTAATGCCTCCACATTTTCAAGGCATGCACTATGGAGGCTAGCTCTAGATCATGGGTCACATAGTTGACTTCGTGCTCATTCAATTTTCAGGATTCATAGCAGACCACACTTCCTCCTTGCATAAGGACTCCTCCGAGCCCTTCCTTACAGGCATCTGTGCACATGAGGAAATCAGCTTCAGAATCGGCGATCTTCAGTACAAGTGCGTGGGTCAGTAGATGTTTCAGGGTTTGAAATATTTCTTCACATTTTTGTGTCCACGTGAATTTTGTCCCCTTCTTCTGGAGGGCAGTGATTGGACTCCCAATCTTGGAGAATCCTTTTATAAATCTCCTATAGTATCCTTCCAATCCCATAAAAGATCTGATATTCGAAACGTCCTTCGGGGTAGGCCATTCCATGATAGACTTGATCTTATCAGGTTCTACTGCTACCCCTTCTTCGGATAGTACATGGCCCAAGTAATGTATTTTCTTCTGGAAGAAGTCACACTTGCTAAATTTGGCATAGATTTGATGTTCTCTTAGCACTTGAAGCACAAGCCTAAGGTGTTCCTCATGTTCCTCTCTGTTAACGATAAAAAAAATGCACTGGCATTTTTGTGAGAATGATGCCTAATATTGTAGGGAACATTTGACTAGCTTCCCTAGCTCCAAATCCAAATCTGATTGCACCATTGGAAATCTTATGATCTTTAGTTAAAAATCGACTATTTGAACGTGCAAAACGGAAATTCCACGGCTGATAAAATTGATTTTTCCCAAAGCAGGTTATTTCTGTAAAATCTCCATTTTCTGTGGTTTAGGCGAACATGACGATTGTTCATTAACCACCGAAAGTTGCGCTTTCGGTAGTTGATTCACCCAGAAGCTTTCCCAGATAACCACCGAAAGCCTGTGTGTCCAAATTGGATGAGTTTTTACACAGATCAAGGATTTTTGAGATGAAAAGATTTGAGATCTTTTCGAATGAATGTCTAATGAATTATAAAATCTATCCCAACAGTTATTTTTGACAAATTGGGGAGAAAGGAGATATTTTAAAGGTTTATGGATATCTTTAATTAAGACAGAAAAGAAGAACACCTTGCCACATCAGCAAATTCAAATTGGTCTCAGTTTGAAAGTTATCATTTAGCCTTGGAAGGTTGTTCTACACTACACCAACCATCAACAGAGAAAAATCTGGGATTTACCTCATTTTGAGGAAGCATCCCACTTCTTTTGCAACTGAATTTTGAGTTACTATTTTAGTAGATTTGATCCATGTTTTCAGGATCTCAAAACTACTTTGTAAATCCATAAAGCCTAGGATAGAAGACAAACTAAGGGTTCGATTTTGGGTTCTACATGCTGCTACTGTAAGAGAGACCTATTCTTATTATATGAAAAAATGCAGGCTTCCTTCAGTTGTGTTGTCAGAATTTTCTTTTCTGTTCTCTGATATCTTATGAGTGAATGTTCTTTATTGATGCTTATTCAATATGCATATGACTGTCATCTCACTAATTGATTGATTAAGTTGAGAATCATAAGTTATTTCCTTAGTTATTAAACCCATTGTGCTTGTTTTATATGAGTATAATCTGGTTCAATAGCTATCTTCTCTACCATTTAATCAAACCTTGTATGATTGCATTACTAGAAGGCCTTGTGAGATTTTATATTTCTAGACAGTCTTGAAAACACAGTCCAGTTCCTAGATATTCATCTTGATCCAAAAACCACATCAATTATTAAGAAAATATTTCCCAAAAAGAGTTAGTTACCGGGCATCTCTGACTTACAGCCTAGGAGAGTTTCTTGGAGTGATAACAAATTGGCGTCGTTGCCAGGGAGAGAAGATTGAAGCTCAACTTCCTTGGGAGACGACATAGATCTGATCTTTGATGATAGACAAAGGTTGGACACTATCGGTTGTACATCATCTATCTGGCGACTCCATGAAGGGCGGATTCAGTGGCGACTCCATTGTTCAGAAATTCGTTGGTGACTCCACTGGTATGAAATGAATCAGATCTTAGCAAAGAGGTATGCGTTCTGCAATTTCTCAAGTATTGTTGGTTTCCCTAATCCAGTGCCTAGTAGAGATGAATGGGAAAATAGACTTCCCAGATTTCGAGGTGAAGAGTGGGAAGTACCAGCTGAACATTTGTTGGATTTCCATGACTTCATTGACCGGCTTGAAATTGTACATGAAGATGTTCAAATCAAGCTTTTCAAATTTTCATTAGAGGGGATTTCTCTT
>ML778673.1:520493-555053 GCA_009831015.1 Picea engelmannii
GCATGTGACTGTCATCTCACTAATTGATTGATTAAGTTGAGAATCATAAGTTATTTCCTTAGTTATTAAACCCATTGTGCTTGTTTTATATGAGTATAATCTGGTTCAATAGCTATCTTCTCTACCATTTAATCAAACCTTGTATGACTGCATTACTAGAAGGCCTTGTGAGATTTTATATTTCTAGACAGTCTTGAAAACACAATCCAGTTCCTAGATATTCATCTTGATCCAAAAACCACATCAATTATTAAGAAAATATTTCCCAAAAAGAGTTAGTTACCAGGCATCTCTGACTTACAGCCTAGGAGAGTTTCCTGGAGTGATAACACTCTCTATTCTTGGAGTAAATTAATATGTCGTCTATAAAAACCAACACAAATTTGTCTAGGAATTTGCTGAGCACATTGTTCATCAAGCACATAAAAGTGGCAGGGGCATTGGTCAATCCAAATGGTACTACCACAAACTTGTAGTGACCATATCTCGTCCTGAAGGCAATTTTGTGGATGTCTTCGCCCTTGATTCGGACTTGATCGTATCCAGATCTCAAGTCAATCTTCGAGAATATAGAGGCACCTCCCAATTGATCGAACAAGTCATCGATCCTAGGTAATGGGTACTTGTTCTTTATGGTTACCTTATTGAGTTGTCTATAATCTATACACAGTCGGAGGGTACTGTCTTTCTTTTTCACAAACAGGACTAGTGCTCCCCATGGAGACACGCTGGGCCGAATATAGCCTCTATCCATCATTTCCTTCAGTTGTAATTTAAGTTCAACTAGCTCAGGTGTGCTCATCCCGTAGGGTGTCCTAGATACTGGCACCGCTCCTGGTGTAAGTTCTATTGAGAAGTCGATGTCCCTTCTCGGAGGTAGACCCAGTACCTCTTCCGAAAATACATCTCTATATTCTCTTAGTGTGGGGTGGTCTTTGAGGCTTGGTTTGTCACCTTCAATTGTTTTCAACACCTGTATTGCATACAGGGTACATCCTTTTCTGCAATACTTTCTCATTTGAAGAGCTGATATTTGTCTCACCGAGACAGGTTTTTGGATCCCTTGAAGGGTTATTCTCCTTCCTTCTTCGCTTACACATTTCAAGGTTTTATGGTAACATTCCAATTTGGATTTGTGGGTGGCTAGTCAGTCCATACTAATCAACAGATCATACGATCCCAAGGGTAATATGTTAAGGGTTACTTGGGTGGGGAATTCTCCCATAATTAATTGGCAGGCTGGTATGACCTCCGCTACTCTTCTTTTGGTGCCAGTGGCTAACTGTACCAACCATGGCTTGGCATTTTTATGTGGTTGTAGTTTACATTTATCAACAGCCTTAGGGGCTATATAACTCAAATTTGAACCAGGGTCAATCAGAATATACACTAGATGGTTGGTGATCATACCTTCGATATCCACCACTGAAGCTTGGTGGTCAGCTTGGTTATTATCCAAGGCTGCATAAATTTGCGGTACACTCTTGGCCACGTTATTGATGGTGGTAGCTTCTTGAACGTTGTAAATTCTTCGGCTGTTATGTTGTTGGTGCAGGCAGTCCCTCAGTAGATGTTCTTCTCCACAACCCCAACATTTCAAAGGTTCTCTCTTTGGGTTATCAGTCTTTACTGGGGCAGGTCTAGAAAGTTTATTTCCGCTCAAGGAGGGAAAGTTCTGTTGGTGTACACTTTGGGCTAGGAAGCTCATCCTTGAGTTCTTTTTATAGTCCTTAAATCTTGGGGATTTAAACCCCCTTTTCTGAAATCCTGAACTATTCTTCTGCTTCCAGCCTTCGCAAGGTCCTGTCCGATGCCCAAGTTGTTCATAACAATATCTTGCCTTTCGGATAGTATCTTCTAGGGTCTTTGGTTCATCAAATTCAATGTTGTTCTGGTAGTCCTTAGGTAGTCCACTGAGGAATCATTGCACCTTTTCCTTTTCTGCTTTTATGTAGGGTACATACCTCAACAACTCAAGGAATCTGTTGACATATTCCTCTATGGTGAGTTGCCCCAGCTTGAGTTCATAGAATTCTTTAGTCTTTTCGTCGAAATATTTTTCCGACAGATACTTCTTCCTGAAGTATTTCTCAAATTGTTCCCAAGATAGGTCTTCTTCGTGAATCCCTTTTACATTCTTAAGGTCTTCCCACCAAATGGAAGCCTTTCCATTCAAGTTGAAGGTGGCTACTCGGGCCTTCAAGTTTTCTGAAAAGTCATGGACTCTGAAATACTTCTTTAGTCCAAGCAGTCAGGCCTCCGCTTCCTCTCCTTCCTTTATTTCACTGTCGAAGGAGGGTGGTTTGGCCTTCTTGAACTCTTCGAGATTATGACTCTTGGAAAGTTTCTGCTTCTTTCGTTTTCTTCGAGAATGAGAACTAGTTCTGCTGCTAGAAGATCCCTCTGATTCGCCAGCTCCCTCTCCAAAAGAATCATCCAACGCTTGTCCCTTATCTCTAGGGTGGATCTTTCTTGAGGTGATCCTCTCAGTGTGGCCACTGACATGACCACGTTTCTATGTCTCAGGTTCATGTTGCAATTTCCTTTGTATGTCGTATAAGCTCTGCAGTAAAACTGCATTAATTTCCGTTTGCTTCTCTGGTTCTTTTATCATCCTTTTGTCGTTAGCCTTGCAGCTCTGTAATTCAACCATGAGGATCCTCACGGTCTCAGCTAGATCTGGAGGGGTCCCTACCACCCTCCTTTCATCAGACTCTTCATCTTTATTGTCGAAGTCCTCCCCCACTTCATGGTGAGTCACCATTATATACGCCTGTAATTTCCCGCGGTTGATCTTTCGCTTGTATGCAAAAGAAAAACGTTGGTTGTTAGTCAATATTTATATTCATTTATGACCAGTACATAATTCATATTTTTCACATGCACACACACAATAGGAGTTTTCATTCTTAACCTCGACTTGTGATTAAGGGGTTAAGATAGAGGGTTACTCCTTTTTAGGAGTACTCCGAATGGAGTCTCTGCGCAACCCGTTCATGAGCCTAAGTAGGCTAAGTGTTGTAACCATGCTCTGATACCAATTTGTAACATACCTACTACGGGAACTAATATTTTTTGGATTTTTCCTTCTTTTCACAGAATCCCCGAATTCCTATGGGGCCTGATGCAGACCCTACCATCCTTTATCCTTGCCTATGTGATCATTGGCTATGACCACTAGCCTTACCGGAGGGGCGTTTCCGGCTTTTGCAATTCGGGAAATCGCGATGCATGTGTTCCCTTGCTCTCTTGTCTCTCGACGAACTGAAATCCGAAAGGAACCAATAGTTTGTCCCATCTAAGAATGCCTCAGATTAAAAACATGGCATCCCACCTTTCGGAGTTTCGCGTATCGGGTTCTCGCAGTAGAAGAGGACGAGGGGTTCATACCCTTCGGTTTTCCGGGTACCGAAACACTGAAAACCGAATCTACATGCGCTAAGCCGTATCGGGATTTCAAAAGTCGGGAATTTGGGACTAGCGTGTACCAAGGACTTACTTCTAGATATCCCGGGTGCTGAAATACCGAGACATCAAGACTTATCCAGGCTATTATCATTTCGGGGTTTTGCAAGTCGGGGTTTCGCGACATGCGCAGACAGGAGGTCTCGCGCTTGAGCCTCCAGGAACCGAAACTCCAAAATGTCGATATATATATATAAGGCTAATTCATTTTGGGATTTCGCAAGTCGGGATTTCACGACTTGCGAATACAAGGAATCTGACCCTTGGGATTCCCGGGTGCCAAAACGCCGAAACATCAAAATCTATTCATGCTCTATCATTTTGGGGTTTCTCACTTTGGGATTTCGCGTCTGGCGAATACAAGGAAACTTACCCTTAGGATTCCCGGGTGCCGAAACGTCGAAACATCAAAGTCTATTCACACTGTGTTATTTCGGGGTTTCACAAGTCGGGATTTCGGGACTGATGAGTACAAGAGACTTGCCTTTAGATATCCCTGGTGCCGAAACACTGAAACACCATATCTCGTCCACGCTATTATCATTTCAGGGTCTCGCAAGTCGGGATTTCGGGACTGACGATTACAAGAGAACTTACCCTTAGGTATCCAGGATGCCGAAACACCAAAACATCAAGACTCTAATCACGCTACACTATTCTGGGGTTTCGCAAGTCGAGATTTCGGGACTGACGAATGCAAGGGACTTGCCTTTAAATATCTTGGGTGTCGAAACACCGAAACATCAAAACTTATCCACGCTATACTTATTTCGGGGTTTCATACTTCAGGATTTCGCGATATGCGTAGACAGGAGGTCTTGCATCTAAGTTTCCCGGGAGCCGAAACTCCGAAGCTCATATATATATGCTAAGCTCGTTTCGGGGTTTCGCAAGTCGGGATTTCGCGATGTGCGATGACAAGAGGTCTCGCATCTGAGTTTCCTGGGAACCGAAACTCTGAAACGCTGATATATATATATATATATATGAGGCTGAGTTCATTTCGGGTCTCGCACTTAGGTTTCCCGAGAGCCAAAACTCCTATGTCTATATTCATCGCTAAGCTCATTTCAAGGTTTCACAAGTCGGGATTTCACGATGTGCACTGACAAGAGGTCTCGCATCTGAGTTTCCCACGAGTCGAAAATCTGAAGATAATATATATACACTAAGCTTGTTTCAGGGTTTCGCAAGTCGGGACTTCGCGACCGGCGAGTACAAGGGAACTGACCCTTGGGTTTCCCAGGTGTCGAAACACAAAAACTTAAGGAACCATTCTTTCTGGTGCGAGGTTTCCAAACTTAGGCCATAAAATCCTCCAACGGATCCTTGGATAATTATCACCAGGCTGGGTGATCTGACGGACGGGTCTTCTTAGATTATCAAGCTATGAACTCTGTGACAGAGGTGAGGTAAGCTTAAATACTTACTTAAAAACAGTAGTCCCTCCTAGAAACTCACTCCAGCTCTCGAATATGATGGAGCTTCCCAGAAGGAGGTGCCTTCGAGAAAACAAACCAGGCATATCATGGTTCGTGTACATGGGACAACTCTCCAGGGGACGAGCTCGAATCTGAACTTATACATTAGATACATAAATTGATTATAGTCATATAAGTATAAGCACGCATTCATTGTTGTTGGTCGAAATACCAGGCAAACACTTCTATACAAAAATCAATCATTTATAAGTGTACAAACATGAGCATGCATTCATTATATTTTAATTCAAGATGTGAGTTGTAAACACTTATCAGAAAGAACACCAAGTGTGGCATGACTACTAAGGAGGGTGCTTGTTTCCACCCAACTGTAGGCTCAGTGACTCCAAATGGATTTACCACTAGCCACTCTCGAGCTAGAACACGATGCTTTGAGACTCAGTCTCTTACTTCCCGCTCGTCGGAAGTCCAGGACGAAGGTTACTCTCCTTCTCCTCTGCTCATGACTCCCTGTATTTTCCCGAAGTTCCTCTGGTTCTCCTTCCGTGATTCCTGTCGCATGTGTGTGTCTGTATGCTCCCCTCTCCCCCCCCTTCCACACTTCTTTCCTCCTACGAGGTTGCATGTGGCATGAAATTCTTTGTCCGATGGTCAGGTTTGAGAGCTTCTACAGATGGGCGGTTCGCCCCATCCCCTCATTTACTCTTGAGGAGCCTCCCCACCTACCGTCCGGGTGGGTAATAAATTTCGGGGTCTGAGAGTGAGCTTTGGTTTTCCCGAGCATGTACCAACCAGTATGGTTTGGTTCAATGGAAGTTAACACAGCCACTCCCGACCCCTTCCACCATCTCTCATCAGCCATCGTGGTCTCTTTTCAGCACATCCCCCTCTCAGCAGTCATGCAACATATATTCATAAATCATTTACATTCCTCAGACCTTTTATACTAAGGTCTGTTAATTCAAACATTCACAATCTTTGAGTTTGCCATAGTTCTTGGCCAGTATAGTTATTTTTACAGATTGGGGGAAACGGGGTGTTACAACCACGAACATAGCGAAGTATCTTTTTAGCTGCTTTCCAATGGCTTTCATGGGGTGTTTGCATATATCGGGCAATAAGACTAACAACAATGGAAAGATCAGGATGGGTATGAGTCAAGTATAAGAGGCTACCAACTAACAGACGATACAGGGTGGCATCAACTATAGGAGAAGTACAAGTGGAAGAAAGCTTAACTCCAGACTGGAAGGGAGAAAGGGTTGGTTTACAATCGTCCATGTGAAAGCGACGAAGAAGGTCACAAGCATACTTAGACTGGGAAAGAAAAATTCCTTCATTGGTTTGGAAAACTTGGAGGCCAAGGAAATAGTGCAAAAATCCTAAGTCTGTCATTTCAAATTTCTTCTTAAGGATGGTTTTCACATGGTTTAAAAGTTTTGAGTAACTACCAGTAAGGATAAGGTCATCAACATAAAGGACAAGGATTATGAGATGGCTTCCTACTTTCTTGGTATAGACATTAGGATCAGAATGGCATCTAGAGAATCTAGTGGAAATGAGAAAGCTATCCATTTTGGCATACCAAGCTCGGGGAGCTTGCTTGAGACCATAAAGAGATTTCTTGAGGTGACAAACAAGGCTAGAATCATTTTGGACATAGCCAGGAGGTTGTTCCATGTAGATTTCTTCTTGCAAATCTCCATGCAAGAAGACGGATTTAACATCCATCTGAAGGACCTCCCATTTATGTGAGGCAGCAAGGGCAAGAAAAAGGCAGATGGAATTCATTTTTGTGAGAGAGGCAAAGGTTTCATTATAGTCAATTCCTTCAACTTGGGAAAATACTTTGGCAACTAACCGAGCCTTGTGTCTTTCAACACTTCCATCTGAGGCATACTTAGTTCTGTAGACCCATTTGCATCTAACAAGCTTTCTTCCTTTTGGAAGAGGTACAAGATCCCAAGTATTGTTTGCCATTAAAGAACGATACTCTTCATTCATTGTTGTATCCCAATCTGGATGACCTGAAGCTTCTGCAAATGGCTCTGGATCATGAGTTTCTGAAACTTGAGGCAAAAGAGAAGAGGCTCACTGGAACTACAAACGTGTCCGACGGTGAAGAAGAAACCAGATCATAAGAAGGCACAAACGTCGAAGATGGCTCGTAGGCCGAAGAAGGCACAATCGTCGAATTAGGCTCGCGGGCCAAGAGATTTTCATCAAATTTAACATATCTTCTAATAATAATTTCATTACAATGTGATTGAAGAAGTCTGTAACCTTTGACATTTTCAGAATAACCAACAAATATACACTTCTCACTTTTAGGTTGCAATGCTTTCCTTTTCTCATAAGGAATGTGAGCCCATGCTATACTGTCAAATACACAGAAGTGACTTACATCTGGTTTAATTTTAGTCCAAGCTTCTTCCGGTGTTATATTTTTAAGAGCCTTTGTGGGAGTGTGATTTACTATGTAATTTGCACAGTTGATGGCTTCTGCCCAATACTTATGCCCTTCAAATGACTACATGATTGTGTAAGTTGCTTTATGAAGTGACCCACTTTTATAAAGAGAAGTGGGGATCACTTTTACAATGAAGTTACTTTATAACAAAAATGTTGTATGCAAAATAAATAACTCTAAAATAAATTATTAAACCTACTTATAGTGATTCACTTTTATACTTGAAGTGAAATACACTTTACAATTTTAGCATGAACTTTTTCAAAAAAGGTAGCAAAAGAGAGACTTGAACTCAAGACCTCTTACTTAATAAGGCAACTTTTAACCAAATGATCTAGCAAAACATATTGTAATGTTCAGAAGGAGGATTGGGGTTGTTGTTGTTGTTGTTGAATATGGCCTTGGAGAGCGTGCTAAAAAAAAACTATTTTCACAAAAGAAAAAAATTATGCTTCTCGATGACAACAAGGGTTAGATCTCGGTTAGCTTACCGGGAAGATGCACCTTTTCCTATCGGTTTCTAATTTTCCGAGATCGCACAGGGCGCGGGGAAAAGAGAATACGCAGATCTAAAAGAGTAGCAACCCGGAAATAAATAAAACAAAACCAAAATACTACTCTGCAAAAATTTTAAAAAATGCGTATTCAAGCTTTATACCTCCAGATCTGACTGTAATGGTCGTATCTTGGGAAAAAAACCTTTTCGAGTAAAACGAAAAGTGTTCCTTACTTGAATGAGCGCTCCAGACGCAATGGAACAATCCTCTTAGCCCATAAATGTACGAAAATGACAGAAAGTGGAGATGAGGCAACTCGGCTTCACGATCTTGATCTACAACAGGAGCAGGTCTTCAAACAGGCTCTGATACCATGTTCAACAACACAGGTATTCCAACAGAGAAAGAAAACCTTCAGTAACCACTCACATAACCAGATCAAAGATCAACGCACTGATGTTTTCACGTGGTAAAACCCTATGGGGAAACATCCACGGCCCCAGCCAACATGGCCACTTGGAGCAGTTTATTAATGCAAAGAAAAAGATTACAAAGAGATTTTACAAGAGAGTTTCTCACAATCGATCATCGGCAAATGACCCTCCATGCTATTTAAATAGATATCATGGACCAATCATGTGTTAAGCCACGGATCAATGGTCATTAAGATCGAGGAGAGTATGAACCATCGGATCACTCTATGTCGGGAACATATCTCGACCGTCGGATTTCCTAACTACAAATGCATACTAAAGAAACACACGTTTACCTAACGACACAATAGACCAAGTAGATCTTACTAACTCCTAAGTGTCTAAATATCCTAAAAGATATGACTCGAAACTATGATTGTTGGGAACTGAGGACAAAGAAGCTTTGTGTGAATATCCGACCTGAAACTGTGAAAGCTCTGTGCATAGATCTGTTTCTCTAGTGCGTAGTACTCTACTTAGTTTGTGAAGCTTTGTGCTAAAGAAAAGAAGTCTGATTTGAATTAAAGAGGTAATATCTGAAAGCTTTGTGCTCTGAGAAAGGTAAAAGTGAGAATTTCTGATTAAAAGAGGTAAGATCTGCAAGCTCTGTGCTCTGATAAAGGTAAGAATAGTGAAAAGTTTTAGATCTGAAAGCTTTGTGCTCTGTAGAAGTAAGTGGAAATTTTTGTTTCTAAAGTATGGATCTAGGTATGCTTGATAAGATTTGTTCTATCTTGAAAATTAGGACACTGATAGATGAAATCAGATTTGATATGAGTAGATAAGATAAGAATAATGAAAGATATGTTATACCTATGCATAGAGAGAATGTTTGGACTAAAAAATGGATACAGGATCCTAAAAAAAAAAAATTGCAGGTTAGCTACCATGATCCTAGTGTGCAGTACAGGAGAGGTTGGGGATAATTTAAGAGAAAGAGAGGATTAACCCTTTGTTACAGTTGCAGAAGACCACGCCATCTGGCTACGGAATGTCCTGGTAAAAGATCTAGTTGTCTTTGTTGTAGAGCTATGGACCATGAAGTATTGGATTGCCCTAGAATGATTGCTAAGCTTGAAATAATGAATATGAACCAAGAAAACCCTAAGGCA
This sequence comes from Picea engelmannii, assembly GCA_009831015.1. Taxonomy (NCBI): domain Eukaryota; kingdom Viridiplantae; phylum Streptophyta; class Pinopsida; order Pinales; family Pinaceae; genus Picea; species Picea engelmannii. The sequence goes on from ML778673.1 coordinate 529,953, forward strand.
GATCCAAAAACTAAGATTATGGCAGAACCCCAGAAAGAATCAAAGAAAGTATTGTTACAGATGAAAGAACCCATGAATGACCACCGAAATGTCATCTTATCAGAGATCTTCAAAGAAAAAGAATGCATTGAAGCAAGAATAGGAGACTTCGACATTGATTGTGTTCTGGATGAAGAAACATGGGTGAATATTATGACAGAAAGAACTTAGGAAACTTTAGGGGAGCATGTTATGATTCCTTCATTGGGAGGAATAGGACTATTCAGAGGAAAGTTGATAAACCTATGTGGAAAGCTGATAAATCTATGTGGAAAGCTTACCCAGATATCTACGAGTGTAAATGGAACTTCGACAGAGGAAGAATTTGAAGTTGTTAAATTTATTGAGGACAACGCTCCATTTACTATGTTGCTCAGAAAACCTTGGATTGAAAGAGACCAGGCCAAAAGGAAAAAAAAATAAGTATTAGAGTAGAAGAAGCAAGAGTTAAAAGATTTCATGACTAGGAAGATCGCTCACTTGATTAAAGAATGGGAGAACAGATCGAAGCCAGTTGAAACCAGAGGATTGGATGTCGAAGTTACAAGAATACCAGAGGACTCCCATAAGATTATAGTACCTATTCTAGATACAGTATTACCCCTGATTTCTAGGAAAGAATCTCAACAGCGCAAAATTACTCTGCCAAGAGGAGATAAGAATTAGAATGGAAAAAGGAATACCGAGACGAAACTCACTGGGAAAAAGGCTAGAAGGCTAAGTAAGAAGAGAGCTAACATCGAGAAGTTACAGAAGGATCCAGAAGGAACTCCGCAGAAGGAAAATGTGAAAAATTAAAACTTCGTCGGGATATCAGAGTAGCGTCACATGGTACTTCGCCATGGCGAAGCAATATAGTCATTGGAGACAGTATAATGATTAGAGCAACAACCCAAATGGGAAGAAAGGCATTTATGGTTAGACAGATCGCCACCAACCGTTGGGACAGTGCCATAACAGACAGAATTGAGTTAATGAAGGCTTCTCGTCCGTTGGAAAGATACGTTTCCCGTTATCTATTTATCCTGTCGCGCCATGCACCGAGAACACTTTTGCTAACCATGAATTTAAGCCCATAGATTAGGTTATTTTCACACAGTGATCATCGTGCTTTTTCCATCTATCCCATTGCATTGAGAAATTGCTCTTCGAACCCGAGATTTTCAACCGCGAGCATGCATGTCAGACGATCTTAGCGATGCAGAAAATATTGTCAAGGAATTTCTCATCGACCTCATGACCGAAAGAGTAATGTCTATGTCTGGAGGTATACAAGCGTCATCGACGAGAGGAGTGCAAGCCTCTTCGTCGACTACTCGCAAAACCGGACCATCCCGGTCGTCAGTCGAGAAGAGAACCAAACATAGAGACGATCTAGCCAATGCAAAGTTGATCTCATCTATATTACTCGACTATGTCCCACCTATGGTCGACGCGGTAAGTCGTGATAGTGTACACAGAGATTTCGAGTACACCAGGGTCACTGCGTACCTCCCGAAACGGATACGTGCAATTCAAGCACAACAAGACAATATCGCAGTGTTGAAGTTCAGTGAATTCAACCTTAGAGATCGCAAGAACCACAGCATGCTCGCCCCATACAAATACTTAACCAAGGGGAAGAACTCAAAGATAATCCCTCGGCAGTGGACTATGGACCTCACGCAGTCCACCCTCTTAAATGTAATGAAGATACCACACTTTGGAAGGCACCAGGAAGTTAACGCGTGCATTAAGCTCCTGCTGTCGTGCTTCCATGGAGGCTACTTGTGGCTAGACCGTTGTATTACAGTTGACCCGATGTTGATCCATAGGATCACAGGCTTGAGTATGCAAGGACTTGACCCGCGGGAGTTCTACCCAGGAAAAGCCACAGATCGTGCGCTAGCACAAAAGATTAAGAATACATACAACAATGTCGAGAAGGGGACGCGAGGCTACAAGGTAGCCTCCATCCAGAATGGCGCAGTGCAACTAGCATGTCAGTTAATAGCTGGAAAGTTGGTATGAAAGAACCGACCCACACAGGTCACGGGCTTCGTCGATGACCTCACGGCGAAGTCTATAGAAGGCTTACAAATGAACTGAGCAAAGTACCTAGTCAATCAGCTCGAACCAGAATGTCGCTAATCGCAGAATCAGGGCTACGAATTTCACTTCAGCTGGCTCCTGATTCTCATCGTGTTCATTGCTTGGGAGATGTCGGAAGGTGCGACCTTCCCGGACATCGAGCCATTTGAGCCGCTTGCTGCAAAGTTCACTACCCTTTGGTATTCGAGTGATATGAACAAACAGTGGTAGTCAAACGCTATTTTTCATACCTATTACCTTCATCTGAAGAGAGCCATAGAAGTTGAGCCTTGCATGACTCTGAACACCTTACAAATATTCCGACCCCTGATGAAGTACAACGCAGATCGGCATTTCATTTACATTACAACGCGAGCCGATGAACATAAGGAGCATCTCCAATCGTACTATAAGCTCACAGAAGAGGATCTTGAGGAGATCACTAAGGACTGGTCGGCAGACATCCTTATTCCAGCAGACCCTACAGAGGTGTCTGACCCTGACAACATAGAAATTGCACATGATACACCCGAACCCAGCAAAATGAAGAAGACTGAAGAGGTCCAAGACCTAAGCAGCGCCTCAGGGAAGACTACTTCCATATCACCTGACCGTGGAGGTGATGACGACGTAGAAGAGATGAAGGACAGGGAAGTTGAACAAAAGAAAGGCAAAGTAACACCACAGAGAGATGAGACTGATCTCCTTAAGAAGAGGAAGGTTTCTCCCCATAAACCCTCTTCGCGGAAGAAATCCAGAGCCACCGTGACCAAGATGAAGACTGTGCTTACTGTTGATGATTTTGATTTCATCATCACAGCACTAAACGACGCCTCATTGGAAATCTTAGAGAATCAAGAAGCTAGCAGGAGGAAATGTACGATAGAATCGAGGTCAAGCTCCGAGGAGTACAGCAGGCTCTTCAGTCCAGTCGCGCAGTCTCCATTGTGTCGCTGCCATCAGGAGAACTAGAGTTGGGGGATGAACCGACCCAACTCCATCGAGTAGCTGATGCGGTCGAAGCTCGCCTTCATTGCGCATAAGAAGAAGTAGAACAAGCCACCCAGGCCTTGAAGCAAGTGCAAGGCGTACTCATAGAATAGCACAGAGTTGCAGAGGAAGAGAAGATTTCTCTCCAGACAAAGTTTGACGAGGAGAAAGCGCAAATGCAGCAAGAAAAGGAACAGTTGCTCGTAGAGAAACTCGAAGTAAAGGAAGCAATCAACAGAGCACTCCGCTCTCTGAAAAGCTTAGAGTCACAGGCAGAAGACTGGGATGGGCATCAAGTAGAGCAGCTCGCGGAAGCCATCCAGCAGCTACAACAATGAATAATAGATTTAGAGCTCCGCACTGTACCTGACACCCCGCAAGATGTAAGGGACCAAAGAGAAGCAAGTGCTCGAAGTGCAGTTGAAAGATAAAAATCCCTTGCCCTGGAATGCAAGCAGTTGAGTGATCATAGTGCCCAGACGTATGAGCAACTCACGGAGAATCCAGAACTGAAGGTATTGGAGTCGCAGCTCCAGGAAGTGAAGTATCAAGCAGAGACAATACAGGCACAGTTGAAGCCCCTATCAGCTGTGGAAAGAATGAAGAGATCCCAAGAGTAGCACACTGCCTAGCAGCAGGTTCACACTATTCAGAGCAAAGTCATGGAAGTGACTCGGAGGCTCCAACCCGTACAAGATGAGGCTTACCAATTGTTCACAAAGATAGAAGGTTGAGGAGCAAAACTGGAGCAAGTTGTTACTGCAGTTGAACAACGCCTAGAGGGACCCGTGAACGAGGCAGTCATTCAATAATTTGCAGAACAAGAGGTCGTAGCACAGTAACAAGTCGAAGCAGCTCGAGCCAAGATCAAGGCTTTTGAAGCAGAACTAGTTGGGGGCATGTTGGCCCTTGACCAAGTTTTGGGAGATCCTTGGTCAAGTTTGACCTAATTTTGGGACTACGAGAGCCTGTCAAAGACAGAGCGCAAGACGAAGAGGATATTGCGAGATCTCGACCCCTTTTTAGGGATTTTTGGGTTTTTGGGATCATGTAATGGCTATGGGAATGTCAGGCCATGGGTTTACCCATGTTTTGGCATATTTCGTAATATATATAAAAGACTAGGCGATGTAATGAAGAGAAGTTGTAAGGAATGGCTTGGATCTGTGTGATCAAGAGTTGTCGACGCTTTGTGCATACTATGTGAGACTTGCAGAGCTAAGTGCAAGTCATTGTAAGAGACTGTAGAAGGTTTTGTGCTTAGATCTACTCAGGGAAGGAGGATCTAGCGAGTTGCTCAGGTCTCCTGTCTTCTGTAGAGTAGGGTTTTGAGGCTTTGTGCATGTAACCTATTGAAGAAGCTAATAAAAAAAGACAAAGATTTGGTGGACGTAGCCCCAGGGTGGGGGTGAACCACGTATATGTTGTGTTGCTCTGCTTTGTGCAATGTGTTGATGTGCTTATATGTTAATATGCTTAGTGCTTTAATATAGATAGATAGATCTGTTGATGATTTGTGCTTAGTGATGTATATGGATGGATGTTAGATCTGACTTACATACCTATGCTTAGTGATGAAATTTGTTAGGATCTGATATGTTAGTCATGCTAAGTGTCGTTAGATGCTAGATCTGGTTGAATACTATGATGCTCTGTAATTAGGGTTTAACTGCGTTGTAACTAAGAATTGGATATTGATGAATGTTAACTATTGAGTGCTCTGTTAAGTGTTAGAATCACATATCTGTGTCCCAGCTAAGGTTGCAAACATTGGAGTAATGCAACCACCCCTGCCTCTACCTCGGGTGAGACTTCATCTGCTTCGTAGGTGTTGTCGAAAGGGCCGATAGTTAGGGTTTTGTTGGTGCACTCTTGAGCGTTGAACCCTGGGAATGCCCATGTGCCAACAACTCTGAAATCCTTTTTACAATAAAAATGAATTCCAAAACACTAGACATTCAAAAACCTAACCCTAGGAGATGAAGCTAAAAGATTCACGTGGGCCCCATTGGGGTAAAATGGTACATCAACTTCCCGGGGTCGTAACTTTTGCATACTATCTTCGTTTTAGGCGCACGATAGCTCGTTGGAAAGGTATAGGACTACACATTATGTCATCAAACTCAAACTCTATATATATATATATATATATATTGATTGTGGTTAGCCCTAAAAACGTTGTTTAGGGGCTCAAAATGGCCCCAGAAGTTCAGGACCCGAAAACTAGGAAAATTTTGCCAAACTGAAAAAATGCCAAGATAAGCCAGTTGGAATAGGTGGGTGGCCATTGATATCCACCTGGATCAATCCTCCCCCCTTATGAAGCAATTATATCCATTGCATTGAGTTCCCCCATTACATGAGGAAATTTCAGTTGAATTTGGCCCCAGGTGAGCCACTTGCCTTGGTACAGGAGTTGCCCTGGTTTGACAACCTGATAAAGCCAGATCCTCTATTAGTGAGTTCCCTTGACCTGTGTGTCCATGATATGATCAGTGGATTCATGTTCCATCCAGTCAGGGTTGAGCTCGGTTGGTGTCAATTGTTCTAATATCTCTGAGGTGTCAAATAATGGTGGAAAATATGGCCAAAGGAGATCCACATTGAACATTGGGTGCAAGCCAAGGGGGGAATGTTGAACTCAAAATCATTGTCTCCCATAGCCTTGGTGATGGTGTAAGGTCCATATCAAACTGGACGAAGCTTCCGATGGGGCCCTGTAAGGCATTATTTCTTCAAGTTCAACCAAACTTTGTCTCCCACCTGAAACTTGTGTGGCACCTTGTGTTGATCATGGCGTTGCTTGTACTTGGCATTGGACTTCTGTAAAATATCTTGAACATGTTGGTAGATGTTCTAGATCCACTCAACAAACTAGGTGTCTATGGCAGCTTCAGTTTGAGCATGGGATGAGTCTTCTTGGGTGTCTGCTAGGGGTAGTGCAACATCCATGGGACCCAATGGTTGAAATCTCAGCCCCACCTAAAAGGGGTTGTGGCCGGTTGAGCTATGTATGACTCTATTGTAGCTATGTTTAACATAGGGAAGACTCTCATCCCATGTGCGAGGGTGCTTGGAATTGTATATGTGTACGATATGGACGATCATTTGGTTGACGACCTCGGTTTGGCCATCCGTTTGGGGGTGGAAGACAATGGATTTGGTGAGCTTAGTGTCGAGCAGTGACCATAGTCTCAACCAGAATGTGTTGAGTAACATGTTATCTTGATCTGAGATAATGGTTTGTGGTATCCCAAAATGTACCCACACTCGTTCAAAGAAAAGTTTGGCAGTGGCCTCCGTTGTGATGCTCTTCTTGCAGGAAGCCAGAATTGACATCCTGGAAAAGCAATTAGCAACCACAAAAACACAGTCATTTCCCCGCTTGGTGGATTGAATGCCCAACATGTAGTCCATTGAGATGGAATCCCATGGCCTGTCAGGAGTAGGCAGAGGGGTGTACAAGCCTTGTTTCTTAGTGTCCGGTTTGGCAATAACGCAGGCAGTGTAGGACTTGATATACTTGCTAACATCATGTCGAAGATTCGGCCAGTAGAAATTTTTTTGCAACACTGCCACTGTCTTTTCTACGCCAAAGTGTCCTGCCACCCGATTTTAGTGGGCTTCCCAAATCAGCTTCTCTTGCTCTCTTGATGGAACACGGAGATGGCCAAGATGGCACAACAACCTTGAAGATGGAAATTAGTGACAGTTTTGTTTACGCCCAACATCTGGTAGGCAGTGGCTTAGTCAAGATATTTCTCACAGAGCCATCCGGAGGTCTCGTGGCCATAAGAGTCTAGCACTGTGGTGAGTGTCATGACTAGAGGTCACCTGAGGCAATCAATCACGCGGTTGGTACTTCTTGTCTTATACTTAATTTTGAGGTGGAATTGCTACAAGTATGTGGACCACTTGTGATGGAAGTCATTATGTAATTTTCCTTGTGTCTGCATGAACTGCGGCGGCTTATGATTAGTGTGGATGATTGTCTCCTTCCTGAGAATGTAATGCCTCCACTAGCGACAAGATTGCACAATGGAGTACATTTCTTTTTCGTAATTAGGGTACTTACAGATGACATATGATAGTGTCTCACTATGATAGGCCACGAGGTGGTCGTGTTGAGTGAGAATTGTGCCCACATCATAGTCTGAAGCATATGTCTCGATCTCAAAGGGTTGATTCAGGTCGGATAATGAAATCACTGGGGATGACCACAAGTGTTGCTTCAAATCATCGAATGCTTTTTGTTGGGACAGTCCCCACACAAACTTTTCCTTACCACTACCCTTGGTTACTTGGATAAGGGCCCAAGAAATATGGGAGAATCTCAAAACGAACCTGCGATAGAAATTGGCAAGGCCTAAGAAGCTTTGAAGCTCAGTGAGCATGGTTGGGGTTGGCCATTCACAGATGACCTAGATCTTGGTTGGATCCATATGCACACCATGATTATCAATAATGTATCCTAGGTACTAGACCCTGTCCATGTCGAATGATCATTTTCCCAAGTTGGCATAGATCTTCTGCTACCGCAGAGTGTGCAGAACCTACTGAATATGTTGCAAGTGTCCCACCCAAGTCTTGTTGTAGATGAGGATGCCATCCAAATACACCACTAAAAAATAATTGATGAGAGGCCGCAAGATATCATCCATCATCCTCGTGAAAGTTGCTAGTGCATTTGTCAAACCAAAGGGCATGACCAACCATTCAAAAAGACATTCTTTTAACTTGAAGGAAGTGTTCCATACATTTGTTTGCTCTATTGGGACCTGATGGTAGCCAGACTTCAGATCAATCTTACTAAAGTATTTTCCCCCCTTGATTTGATCAAGGAGATTGTAGACTCGAGGAATCGGGTACCAGTTCCTGACTGTGATTTTATTTAAGTCTCAGTAATCAATGCAAAGTCATTAGGTCCCCTCTTTCTTCTGCACAAGCATGATTGGGCTTCCACAAGATTATGAGTTTGGTCAGATGTGCCCCTTGTGGATCGGTTCTTGGATCTGATGCTTGATCTTCTCATTTTATAACAAAGAGTGGTGATGTACTATCCCATTGGGTAGTAGTGTGACGTGGGTCATATCGATGGAATGCTTGACTTGACAATGCAGAGGTACCCCAGTAGGTGAGGAGAAGATGTCTTTGTATTCTTCCATGACCTTATCCACTTGCTTCTGTTGTGTGGAGATGTCGACCATGGAGGCCATGGATGTGGCTGCAATCTTTCGCTCACTCTGAGAAAGAATCACAAAGAAGACAAACTTCTCGGTCTAAGAGATGACCTTTCTACATTGCTTGGCAAAGATCAAGGAAATGGCACTAGGTGGGACTACCTTGGGTATTTTGTACAATTTCCTATCCAAAGTAATAATAACACTGTGAGACCTAGACTTATATACAGCATGAAGTTTCCATAAATAAGGTTGGCCCAAAATAACAGAGCAACATCACACAATAACTCATCTTTAAAGCGCTTGATGCCATAGGACATGCATAACTGTTTCTTGACGTCAAGATCGCTTCCTTGGCAGAGCCATCTGATGGTGTAGGGATACGGGTGCAGCATCGTTGGGAGGGCCAACCACTCGACGACCTCCATTGAGATGAGGTTCTTATGGACACCACTATCAAATATGAAGTGCAACGGGGTGCCTTTCACCCTTTTCTGTGAATGAAAGAAGCGTTCGCCTTCTTCTGTCTCATAAGGTTCACCGGGTTGTATCTTGGTGGTAGAAATGGTGGCACTGGGTTCCACGTCAATGATCTGTCTCCCCTTTTTCTAGTTCTAACTCGGAGTCGAAACCCACATCTGATTTATAAGCTTTCATCTCAGCCACCAATGACTTCTTTGAGCAGCAATCAACAATGTTATTCTAGGGGCTCTTATGGAAGTCTCACCACTTCCTGGTATCTTTCTTTATCTTTCCATTGTCCTTCTTTGTTTGTGGCTTAGACCAGTTGTCCTGAGGCTATCCATATTTTCTCGTCCCTTTGTTCTGTGGGTTGGGGATGCCCTTGCCCTACTTTTGTTGTGATGGGGCTCCCAGACCCAAACTGTTGCATTTTTTTGTAAGCTTATGCTCGATTTTGACGACATATCGATAGGCCGCGCCCAAGGATTATATGTCCAAAAACTCCATTTTTGTCTGGATGTATCTATGCAAACCACCGTGGTACTTGAGCACCAAATGTCACTCAGAATATTTGATACCGATTTTGGTGCTCAAGGCATGGAAGATATTTGTGAGCTCTGGCACTGCTCAGTCTCTTTCATGCAACAGTGTGGTCCATTTTGTATAAAGATTGCCATAACTTCCGACAGGGTAGTATTGTTCCTTAATAGCATCCTTGAAGGACTCCAAGGTAAGTGCGACTGTAAATAATAAGGGTTCCTCTATTGCCTTTTTCTCTTAGAAAGTCTCCCACCAATCTTTGACATGGGGGATGACTTTGAGGAGCGCAAAAGTAATCTTTTCTTTGTTCGAAAAGTTATGGATAGAAAAATACCCTTCAAGTAGATTCAACCATTTGTATACAAAATTTGTGTCTATCTGACCTTCAAATATAGGAATATCAAAGTTGATTTTTACCTTGAAGTGGGCGGCGTCTCCGCTCAAGGAAGATTTGTCGCATGTTGGTAGTCGTCGAAGGATTTGCACAAAACTATCCATCATCTTATTCCTCTATTGCACGAGGGCTTCCTTGAGAAACAATTTGAAAGGATCTCATGTCTTGTTGTATTTATTTTCTCCCACCATGGAAGGTCGCTTGGGCATGCGAGAGGCTTTTTCCTCAAGAGAAACAAGCTCAAGACCCAACTCTTTGTACCCTGACCTCGTCGGTGACCTGCATTAAGAATGACAAGGAGCAGACCACTTTGATACCACTGATCTGGATTTTATGAGCAGAATGAAATGAATATAGATCTATATTATTAACACATAGATTCAATGAACAATAATAGAGATACAATAAAACTTGGCTTCTATTAATAAAGAAATATACTAAAACTATAAAATGCAGACTGAAAGAAGCTTGCTAGAATGGTGGAAGCTTATCTCTGAGAAGAGATGTGATGGATGTGCTCATTCTCCAGAAGATGAGTACAATGAGGCTCTGAAATCCTTTTTACAATAAAAATGAATGCCAAAACCCTAGACATCCAAAAACCTAACCCTAGGAGATGAAGCGCCAAGAGTCATGTGGGCCTCGTTGGGGTAAGTTGGTACATCAACTACCCGCGGTCGTAACTTTTGCATATGATCTTCATTTTAGGCACACAATAGCTCATTGGAAAGGTCCATCCGAGGAATACACAATATTTCATCAAATTTAAACTCAGTTTACAATTTGACTATGGCTAGCCCTAAAAAAGTTGTTTGGGACTTTAAAACGGCCCCGAAAGTTCAAGACCCAAAAACTAGGAAAAAACTGCCAAACTGAAAAACTGCCAAGATGAGCCAGTTGGAATAGGTGGGTGGCCATCGATATCCACCTGGATCAAGAAGTACTAAGAGATAAAAAAATTCATAGATTAAAATTGTTAGATCCATTTTCAATTACATGAGACACTGAGAAATCACGAGAAATATACAAGGCTAGGCACGTTCAACATAAGATCAAGAAGATATTTGAATTAAGAGATCGTGTCTAGTTGCACATGCATAAGGAAAGGGTACAAAAATGGTCAAAAAACAAAGTCTTTGAGATATGGACCTTTTTTTGTGTTATAAAAGGTAGGAAACAATGCTTACAAATGTAGTCTACCACCATACATGCATTTACTTAATAGTGAATGGGGAGAATCCAAGAATCTATGAACCATCCATACTCAATGATGAAAATGAGGGGCAACTCTTACCTTCCATAGAAAACTTATCACTGGATGCTCGAGTAGAGTTAAAATGAGACACAATTTTCTAGAAGAAAATTGTAACAACCAAAAGGGGTTAACAATAGCTCTATTGGATTGAGATAAAAAGGAACTTCCATATAAGATGAAGTGGTATTCTAGGAAGAAAGTTGAGGACTTTTTCGTCTATCCTTTATTAAAAGTTACAGGGACCAAATGCCCCCCATAATGGAGAGGTATGATTTTAAATGGATCACTACATAATTTTAATTTCTTTTAGTAATTCATGGGGTGAAGAATTAGAGTCGTTGATGCAGTATAAATCCCTTAACCCACAAAAACTCTTACAATGGATGGTTAGATTCCTTTTAATATCAAGCACTTGGACATTATAAATCCAAGGCCATACGACTGAGACTTAACCCTTTATCAAAATTATACATACAGGTCGACCTTGAACTCCTTAAGGCTTTCTTAAACTCCTTCTCATAACCGATTGGAAATTTTCATCACATAACATTCTGTCAACTAGGTTCAACTCTTCCCGGTTAACTCTGCTCTTAATTGGCCAACCAAGAACTCCAACCACTGAGATAACTCCTACAAATAACTCTACCTAGTGTCCTGATCACCAGAACACCGAAACATCGAGCTATCGAGATAACTGGGCCACTGGGCACCGGTTACAAACAATGCACCTCTTAGGATTTTAGTCCATTCTAGTTAACTAACCACCAGACATTGGGGTACTCATCCAATTTCTTTATGTTTGGGTATGAATCTGGTTTAGTTGTAAGTCAACCGACCACCAAAAATTATAGAGCCACCAACACTTTAACACTGGTCTATTAGAGGCTTTCCGAACCGGTTCAGATACCATCATTTTCAGTCATTGATCTATTCATATGATCAATGATCAATGGTCAAATCTTATTTTTCTCCATGTCGGTGCTATCTTTGTATGGTGACTTCTCGCACGCTTCTATTGCGCTTCTGGTCACGACGAATTCAAAGGAACTTCAAATCCTCGATCTCATTCTTTGTTTCTCATTCAATCAAGGTAAACTTGTTCACCCTTCAAAAGAGACTCATTCTCCTTCCTTTATATAGAGATCCTTCACTGTCCTCATTCACAATTGAACAAATACATCCACTATTCACTTATATTTTCCCTCGCAGGATATACATAGAACACTCATTAATGCATACATAGGTTATTCACTCCCTCCTACTATAGTGTTACAGAAAGAGGCATACACACAACTTGGAGGCATAAAACACAAACAAACTCAATACATAAACTATGTAACTCGTAATTACCTCTTTGTCTCTATTGATCCAATTCACAATGTGGGTGCTTCCTTGGCCTTCTCTTTGGCTTGATTTTGCTCTATTTGGCCACATTTTTCATGCCCAAAAGATTACATATTTATCTAGAAGATAAACTTCTAGACCCACCAAAACAAATCCCTAAAACCTTGCAACTAATTACAAAAATAACAGTCCTTTATCAACTATCTCGACCCACTCTCTATTTTTTATTACATACATACGAGGATCAAATAAGACTGAATCCTCCACACTTAGGAAAATCCACACTAACCCAATTGATTGCTTAAATAAGCCATTTATATGATAATTAGGGAAAACAAACCCCATCCTCCTAGAATCATATACACTTTAGAAAAAATACAATAATTTCATTAAGGAAACCCTATCCTCCTAGGGTACAATTTGTTTATGATCTCTAGATGATAAGTCCTTCATTTGTTGAAGTCCTCCTCAATCCCAAATCTTATGTTATTGTTGTTCACTTGCTTGGTTGTATTGTTTCTTTACTGGTATCTAAAATCTTCCAGGATCCCAAACTTTATGTTGTTGTTGCCTATTTAATTTGCTTTTACAGATATTTCCAGTTACCTTTGGTTTGACATTGATTTTATGCTTCATCCCTTTGCAATTACACTTCACCATCTTCATCAAATACTTCCATAACTCATCCAACTCAATGTACAGTGTTGTCCTTTATTGTACATGCTATTGTTGTAAATTGGTTGTTTCAAACATTCATATAAATTTTGTATGGTTGTTGCCATCTCTTTGGCCCTACACCTTTTTCTATCCTCAACTCCTCGAAGATACTTATCTTCTGCCCAAACATACTTTTTCTCTTGCACACTAGCCATATTTTCTCATAGCATCATCTTAGTCATGCCCTGATATGGGAGAGTTATTAGAAATCTTCTTTCTTCTTCCAAAATCCTTGAGGAACCTAACTGCCTTCTCCAATCCTCTTATTGGCTTGTGGAAGTCTGCATACTTCCATCTCTTCTTGCACTTGCACAAAATGCAAACATTTTCCAAAAAATAACTTCCTCTTCATCATGTTCAACAATCCACCATGTAATAATTTGTTGGTCCTCTTCCTTGTTCTTCACATATCCATAACTTATTTCCTCCTTCATATATGCCTCCTTTGGAACCCTTGGTTCTTTTGTAGCCTGTTGATTACAATTTGAACTCTAAATATTTTTATTGCCTTCCCAGAAAACTTCTTGTTCTTTCCCTTCTTGTTGTGTAGATGACATAATGGTTATATCGTGTTCTTCACTCTATTTAGGACATGATTCATGTTGTTCTACAATTTCCCCTCTATCCTTTCCTTTCTCTTTGACCTTTCTTACTTGAATGTCTTATGCATCCATTTTTTCACCTGTTTTGTTGTTAGGTGTACCTCTTCTGTCTTCTTGGCTATATTCAATCTACGCCATCTCCTTCATTGGAGGATCATTTATCAACAGGACATCTCTGTCATCCTGTAATTTTCCCTCAATTACCAGAAGGTCTTGCTGACTTTCCTTTGTACTTCCTCTTAATTTTGAACATCCTTTGGTCTTGTGTTCTTTTATGCCTTCATGAGGAAATCCTTCATATCCCTTTGTCAATGTTGTAACCTTTGTATAATATTCACAAACCTTGGGCTTTGCTAGCCATTCTCTCATAAACTTTAACTCGCCATCATATCATGTTGACACTACATCTAAGTATTCAATATCTGCGTTCTCCTTCTCTGTCACAAGGCTACTCCCTTTCATTCCATCTATTGTAATTTCCTTCTCTATGTTTCTTTGAGACAATTCTACATTATCCTCTTATTTTATGACAGATTCTTGGTTCTATCTCTCTTTACATTCTTCATAACCTGCAAACATACACAATTCATTAGTTTAAAAAACATGAGACTCTTAAGCCTCTTAAGATGCCTCTAGCATCCTTTCCTTGTGTTGGACTAAACTCTCCAAGCACTTCATGAGGTCTTCAACCCGAACCTCATCTTCTCCATCTTCAACATCTTCTCCAAGCATCTCTCCTTGTTCTGGTTCACAAAAGTGAACAACTCACTATTACATATTGAAAACATTGCGACGTTATGGACAAAATTGGCCACACAAGTTCGTCACAAGAGAGACGACATCAAATGTGCATCGCTCTTGTGACGGTGTGGACACTGGGTCCCCCCCCCCCCCCAACGGTCACCCACTATTTGACAAAGTCAACATTGACTTGGTCAATTGTCATCGGAATTGCGACGTTATAAAATCTATAAATATGTTTCATTTTAGGGATGTTGCGATAAGTTTGCTATAACAACGACAGTTCAAAAAGGGTATAAGGTTTTCTTGGCGAACAAAAAATAGTTTTTTTGTTCATATGTTATAATAGAAAAATATAATAGATATTCTATTATACACCACTCAATTTTATAAGATAATCATCAGTATATGTCTGTGGGGAAGAATGTCAGAAAACATTACAGGTGGGAAAAAAATTAAAGAGGGTGAAAAGAGTGACAGTAAATGTTATTTCCCTTGCAAAATTTGTTGTATTAGATGTCTCGAAAGAGTTTTAATAGCAACAGTTAAAAAACATTGTAGAAAATATGGACACATGGACGAGGGATCAAATGAATATCGTCCCATGGTAATTAGCTATGTATATTCATTATCTATTTTAATATTGATTGTATTCTCAAACTTTTATATTGTTTTATACATGCACTGATTTTGCATGATTGTTTGTAATTATAAAGTTAGGGTTGCCCCCTAATTTTCTGCAGAAAGCACCAAGTAGTAGCAGAAATGATGGTGTACAAGATGAGGAACATGAAGCAAATAATGAAGATCAAGTTAATGATCCCATGGAAGTAGATGACAATAATAACATAGTTCAAGATGATGGGACAAATAAAATGATCCAAGACTTATTCAATCATCCATATGAGGATCATGGGGACAGTAGTGATGTTATTTATGATGAACTTCTGATTGAAAAGGAAAATAAACGACTTTGTAAAGGGTCGAATCTTCTCTCCACTACATTGTTGTTAGTGAACTTAAAGGTTATGAATCATTTTTCGAACACTTGTATGACACAGATTCTAAGGTATGTAATATGTTTCATCACATCTACATAAAGGTTGACTTTTCCCCTTTTTTTAGTGTTAATTAATGTGTAAAATAAAAATGCAATATTTACAATTACTATTTTTTACATTAACTAGTTATTTTTTATGTTTTAGATTGTTAGGTGAATTTATGTTGCCCTCGTCAAATATTTTACCTCGCACATATTGAGATTTACATGCCATTATGAAAGACATTGGAATGGAGTATCAAAGTATAGATGCATGTCATGTTGATCATATTATATATTACGGACAACATGCGTCAAAAACAAAATGTCCGGTATGTGGTATCAGTAGATATCGAACTGATCAAGTAACAAAAATGATGCCTCGAAAGGTTCTTCGACATATTCCCATAATTCCATGTTTGCAACGACCGTTCAGGTGCCAAAGCATAGCATAGTTTATGGATTACCATGCACGAAAGAGAATTGAAGATGGATTCTTCGAATGCCTACAAATGGTTGTGCATTTAGGGAAATTGATGCAAAGTGGTCAGAATTTACATATGAACCTCGTAATGTTAGGCTTGCATTGGAAACTGATGGTGTTAATCCATTTGGAGAGCTTTGGTCTATTTACTCAGTGTGGCCTATTTTTATTATCAACAATAATATTCCTCCTTGGATGTCAATAAAGAGGGAGCACATAATGTTGACAATGATTGTTCCAGGTATTTGTTTACATTAAATTTTCGAATGTAATTTTTTCATTTATCTCGTTTTTTGCATAATAACTTTTATTTATTTATTTATTTATTTATTTACATATATATACATACCATGGTAGTAATTTCAAACAATTAGGTAAGTACCGAGTTAAAGATATGAATGTGTATATCGAGCCTCTTATCGACGAGCTACTAAAGTTATGGGAGGGCATCACTATGTATGACATCTGTAAACCAATTGGGCATAAGAGATTTCAATGTCGTGGAATACTTTTATGGACAATTCATGATGCCTCGGGACTAACACATTTTTGTGATATGTAGTGTTCCATATTGCACGCTTGAATAATATATAATTAATTGAAGATATCATGCATGTGTTTAAATAATCCTTTTGTATATTAATTCACATTAATCCATATGTTGTAGGTCTTCAAACAAAGGGTAAATTTGCATGTCCAGATTGTGGTCCTAAGATGAAATCTCATTGGTCAAAAAGTTTAGGAAATGAGGTGTTTAATGAGTATAGACACTTCCTCTCTAAGAACCATAAGTATCATACTACTGAAAAATATATTTTCAATGGGAAACAAGAGAGTGGACTAAAACCACAAAGAATGACACGTCACCTATGCAAGTTGACATATGACAGAATTAAACCTCAAGGTATGCATTTTGTTTATGTATCGTAAATGGAATCATGTTTTGAAATTTTATTTTAATTATTCAATTTATTTTACCGCATTTGATAAATAGTGTTTTGATTTTATTTTTTATGCTTCATCAATGTCATCGTCGTGAAGGTAGTAATAATGGGCTTCCACAAGGAATGAAATGTTATCCCACTCAATTCATGAGGTTGCCTTACTATGAGGAGCTAAAAATAGTTCATTTGTTTGATATAATTAATATCGGGAAGAATGTGACATAAACGCTATGGTGAATCATAAATGGCAGGAGGTATAAAGAAAAAATTGTCAAAAATTGTAATGACATTCAGGAAGCCAATCATGAAATACAAAGTGTGATCTGATCAAATAGCGATGGAGACCAAAATAACCTTCCATTGTTATTAACATAGCAACAAAGCAATGGTGTAAAAGAGGTCATTCAAAGAATTAAATTTCCCACGGGTTTTTATTCAAACATAAAGAATATCTTAATGAATAAAGGTGAATTTGGTGAGGTAAAAACACATGATTGGCATACCTTTATTAAGGTAATTAATAATTTTAGTATTCATATTTATATATTTGTCGTATATATTTTTTGAGAATTTTATTTTTTTTTGTCTAGTTTTGAAACATGTAACAATTCTTTTTTATTGTTACAGTATGTTCTACCTCTATCTCTCCCAAACGACTTTGACAACAACGTTAAACAAGTTATATATGATCTTGGAAAATATATGAGGTAAGTAGCTACAATATATATGCAAAAAGTTTTTTCAATTGTTTGTTGTACTTAATGACATGTGTTTTTACTTGTAATGTAATATGTATTGTGTTTTGTTGAAACATGTTGTTTTCTTGTGTCATGATCTATAGATGGTTGTCATTGAAAGAAAACCATGAAGATGATATAAAGTATTGGAAGAGAGAAATTCCTCTGCTAATGTGTGAAATGCAAAAGTATCTACCTCCAACATTTTTCAATGCACAAGCACACTACCTCATACACCAAGTTGAGGAGCTTGAAATGTGTGGACTTGTACACACAAGGTCAATGTGGATGGTAGAGAGGCACTTGAAATCATTGAAGGCTTTGGTTAGACAAAGAAAACGTCTTAAGGGTTCTATGGTGGAGGGATATGTGGTATATGAATCCATGGTGTATATTAGTCAGTATCTTCATAAATTAGCAGCGCAAGCTATGCATGCAGTGGATTGTATTTGGGATGTGAACTCCATCAACAAATTTGAAGGGGAGCAGTTGTTGGGGAAAGGTACAATGAAGAAATTAAGAGGTAATTAAATTGTGGATATTTGTAATAAATATAAATTTTTCGTTTTTTTTATGTATATGATCATACTCATTTAATATTTATTCTTTCATCATTTATTAATATTTACCATGGTTATAACTAATATTTAATATTGGTGAATTGTGATTTTTTGATCGGTCAGTTGCTCAAACTACATTTATACATTGCAAACAATCTTGATTGGA
Organism: Picea engelmannii; assembly: GCA_009831015.1. Taxonomy (NCBI): domain Eukaryota; kingdom Viridiplantae; phylum Streptophyta; class Pinopsida; order Pinales; family Pinaceae; genus Picea; species Picea engelmannii. The sequence goes on from ML778673.1 coordinate 548,217, forward strand.
TGAAGGTATGGATTGATAGATGTAAACAACGTCATGGCAATAGGTTATCATGGAAAGAACTGTTTGAATTGGTTAGAGAAGCTTGTCGTAATGGAGATTTCGATGTTATGCAAAGGGAAATAGATTTAGCATATTGTTTGAAAGATGGAAAGGCAAGAAAATTCATCAATTTTATTCAGTTATTTTATATTATATTAATGTGACTATAGGTGTGTGTTTTTGGTATTATACTTTCCAAGTTATATAAATTTGTTTATTATTAATTGACAATGCATCTTTTACATGTCTGGTATATTGTAGTTGAAACACCATAAGGCTATGTGGTGCAATGGTTGTAAATTTCACATCAAACAGTTGGATGAAACCAGGAAAACTTCTGATAGTGGGATAACTACAGTATTCCAGGTCACTAATATTTCCTCTAGGAGTGACAGACATCCTCGAGAATCTGAAAATAGATACTATGGTTTTTTGAATGATATAATTGAGTGTGACTTTAATTCCTTCAAATTAGTTTTGTTCGATGTCAAATTGTATAGGTTACGAATGCATGAACAGGATGAGGAAAGAACTATTATTTAGCATGCTAATGGATTTCCGATGATTAAAAAAACGGTTTTTGAAAAAGCAAATGACCACTATGTTTTTCCAAGTCAATGTGAACAAGTCTTTTACTCAAAAGGTCCAGGTAAGAGGGATTGGTCATTTGTTGTTAGATACGATCCAAGAGGAAGCCTAGTAAAGTATATTGTAGATGAAGAATATGATATTGAAGAAGAATATGATGTAGAGCTAGAGCAGGAAGAATATGGATCGACAGAGAAGATGAACCAAGCGTAGGAGACAATGCGCCAATTCTTGATGATGATATCAATGAAGATACGCTCGAAAATGACATTGATGATGATGATGATATCATCAACCCTTTCAACATTGTTTTTGAATAGGATGTTGATACAGATGTCGAGTTGGATGATCAAGAAGAAGATACAGAAGAAGGATGGTACAAATGTTGCGTTGGATGAGGTATGAAACTAGATATTTTATTTTGTATGAATTATTCTCTTTAAATATTTTTTTATGTCGGTTAATTACACGTTTTTAAGTTTATTTCATTTTTTGATATCCTATGCTACGTCATGTTGTTAATTGTTGTTGAAATCAATATTAAGAATTGAATACTTATGGGAGGGTTGTTCGAGAAAAGTTTCAATGGTTTTACAATTGATCAACAAATATTTACAAACCAAATTAACCTATAAACCAAACTAAACTAAATTAACATATAAACTAACCTAAATTAATGACAGTAATACTCAGATTGGTGATACAAACACGAACAATGATCAAAAGAGGCACGATGGAATAGAGACAAATCTCGAAACGAAATGAGACGGTAATTATGAATTCATGCACACACGCATGAATTGTTATAAAACACCGAAATTCATTAATGAAGATATTTTTGTTTAGGGTTTGATGGGATGACCCAACTCCCAAAGAGGATTAGAAGCCCACATTGGTTTAAAAAACCCCATCTACCAACGTGTATATTTAATGTGATATTTTCTTACCTTACTTGGAGTTAATGCAAGTATGTCACTTTTCCCACTAAAATCTATGTTTGAATGTTAAATTATAGCCCCTATAATTAATGAAATATTTGGCCTATATGTAGTCATGATAATGGAACCATTACAAAGTTGTGATTAGCTAGTGGAAATTATTCTCTAATTTGATCGTGCGCCAAATGACTTGTGAATGGTGCCAACATTGAATTTTTTTCAGTTTGTGCTCGTATGCACTGAAGTTTGACATGGTTATAGTGGATGCATGCGTTGACTATATGGGAGGGTTTCGAGACTCAAATATGACTCACACAAATATTTTGGCTTAGAGTTTGATGGGATTACCCACCTCCCAAAGAGAGGATTAGGAGCCCACATTGGCTAAAAAAACTCCATCTACCAACGTGTATATTTAATGTGATATTTTCTTGCCTTACTTGGAGTTAATGTAAGTATGTCACGTTTCCCACAAAAATCTATGTTTGAATGTTAAATTATAGCCCCTATAATTAATGAAATATTTGGCCTATATGTATTCATGATAATGGAACCATTACAAAGTTGTGATTAGCTAGTGGAAATTATTCTCTAATTTTATCGCGCACCAAGTGACCTGTGAATGGGGCCAACGTTGAATTTTTTTTCAGTTTTTGCTCATATGCACTGAAATTTGACATGGTTATAGTGGATGCATGAGTTGACGGCATGGGAGGGTTTCGAGACTCAAATACGACTCACACAAATATTTTGGTTTAGAGTTTGATGGGATGACCCAGCTCCCAAAGAGAGGATTAGGAGCCCACATTGGCTAAAAAAAACTCCATCTACCAACATGTATATTTAATGTGATGTTTTCTTACCTTACTTGGAGTTAATGCAAGTATGTCACTTTTCCCACTAAAATCTATGTTTGAATGTTAAATTATAGCCCCTATAATTAATGAAATCTTTGGCCTATATGTAGTCATGATAATGGCGACATTACAAAGCTGTGATTGGCTAGTGGAAATTATTCTCTAATTTGATCGCGTGTCGAGTGACCTGTGAATGGGACCAACATTGAATTTTTTTTTTCAGTTTGTGCTTTTATGCACTGAAAATTGGCATGGTTATAGTGGATGCAAGCATTGACGGTATGTGAGGGTTTCGAGACTCAAACATGACTCCCACAAATATTTCAACAATCAAATGACAAAGATTAGAACCTAACTACGAATTAGATGAAATTATCCTTCTCTGGTGAAATGAAAGCTTGATCTTCTTTGCATCTTTTATTAAAGGCCCATTTTGAAATAACTATTTTGAACTTTTTGACATTTTTGAATATTTTGACCATGATTAGCTTAGACACCAGAAATATATTGAGCCTCTTAGCCATTTTCTCCTCCTTGGTCCTCAAATTTTTACAGGTGGGAGGGAGATTTAAAGGCTCCACATCTGCCAATCTAGCATCTTCAAAATTTTGGAGAAAATAATTAGTCCTCCCTTATTGAAATCCACTAGTTTTCAACCCTTTCAACACTAGTTCCCTCTTAGTATTTTTGAGAGTCTTTAATATACTCTTATCATACTCCTCAAAACTTGAGACAATGACTTGGGAATAGATCTCAATTATTTCCTTCTCTGGTGAAATGAAAGCTTGATCTTATTTGCATATTTTACCAAAGGCCCATTTTGAAATAACTATTTTGACCTTTTTGAGGTTTGCCTCTAGATCAAGACTACTTGATGATCCCTTGCAAAGGGATCAAATCTTACTCATTCAGAAGTTACAAGAATTGTAAACTCCTCATATTTTAACTGTTGGGCATTAAATTTAAAAGGGATAAAATTATTTCCCCATTCCTTTTCTATTTGAAGGAGAATTGGTAGAAGATTGGAGTCTCCTCTAACCTCTACCCAAGACCTAATTCTTTTAGGATCGACCATGATTAGCTTAGACACCAGAAATATATCGATCCTCTTAGCCATTTTCTCCTCCTTGGTCCTCAAATTTCTCCAGGTCGGGGGGAGATTTAAAGTCTCCACATCTGTCAATCTAGCATCTTCAATATTATGGATAAAATAATTAATCCTCCCTTATTGAAATCCCCTAGTTTTCAACCCTTTCAACCCTAGTTTCCTCTTAGTATTTTCAAGAGTCTTCAATATACTCTTATCATACTCCTCAAAACTTAAGACAATGTCTTGGGCATAGATCTCAACTATTTCCTTCTCTGGTGAAACGAAAGCTTGATCTTCTTTGCACATTTTATCAAAGGCCCATTTTGAAATAACTATTTTGACCTTTTAGAGGGTTTCTACTAGCTCAAGACTACTTGACGATCCCTTGCAAAGGGATCAAATATTACCCATTCAAAAGTTACAATAATTGTAAACTCCTCATATTTTAACCATTGGGAATTAAATTTAAAAGGGGTAAATTGTTCTTATAGTTCAAGCCATGGTTTGGGGTTGAAAACATAGGTTTTAGTCCCCAATCCATGATTTTGGGGCTCATAAGACATATATGAATCCCTAGACCATAATATAGGCCCTAGACGTGCAATATTTTCCCTACAAAGGGAAAATGAACCCAATTTCTCTATATTTTTAGCTTAGCTATCTCAGTTTTAGATTTCATTTTGTTTCATTGTCGAAGCAATATTTAAATCTTTTGTTGAATATATAAACTAACATTCACTTTGAGAGGGTGATGTGTTGCCCTGATCATCAAAGTGTGTTCATTTCACTTTTTGTTTCAAATGTACTTCAATTGGATTATAATAATAGTTTAACTTCTTCTCCTAGAATGAACATAGGTTTTCAAGAAAATAGGAGAGCCAAGGTTTACCAAACCCTCTCTTCCTTGAAGTTTTAATGTAGATTCAAAACTATTGGTTGGATACTAATAACTTTATCGTGGAGGTATTAGGTTAGCAACCCTTCAGTTCCCTTAGGAACAATGGTTAGTTTTGTTTCATATAAAAAGGCACAATCATCATATATAAACGCAATGAATCAATAAGGCCAGAATGTTCACCTGTAATTACTTCAAATGCTAATTTTTATAGGGTTTAGTGGAAAAAAATCAAGTTTCTCACCTTGTGCCTAATGACAAGAATATAAATGAGGTTTATCTACAACATCCAACAAATACAAATCTTCTCTTGGCTACAAGTGGCTTTCTTTTAATCCTTTCCTTGAGGGTTGCTTGAACAAATTGTGGCAAGTTGAGCCCAAGAAAATTGTTTGAACAAATTGTCATTACCATAATCAACATTGTCATTAGTATCGTCATTGTTGTCCGACCTTGTGAGAGACTAAGGGATTCTAAGGAATAAGGATTCTACCTTATTGCACGCCCTTTAGATTCCCTCGTGAGCAACTATCTCAGTCTGCCCTCACAGCATCGTGTACCTCGTGAACTAGGTAATCGTTAACCTACAATTCAGGTCATGACGAGAATGCTAGTAGGATGTGACAGGGACGTTGCCACAACTCTCCCTTGTATGTTTGGTTTATGTGCATGACCCCTTTACTCCTTATGTGAGTTGGATTAGCAAGCATTGTCAAGCCTGCATCCACTAACAAGAACAGTGTCAATAATCCATATACATAAATCATATTGTAATCAATCATATATCACATGTGCATAAAATGAAATACTCAAACAAAATACAATCCACTCCCTGACTCAATCCAGAGTCCAAGGAAGTCCATTGATGCCATCAACATCCATAACCGGTCATGTGTCCTGCACTCTCAGGAGAACTCGTCAATAACATCTTTCAATACATCTACATGTGAAAGTAATAATAAATCACAATACATAATCATCATCATCATATATAACTCATAATCGAAACAAAATCATAATTTACCATAATCAGATCACTTGCACGCAAGTGTCCTCAAAGAATAATTCAATGAAAGTGTGCTCAGTATAATGGGATGTTACAAGTACTATATGCGGGAACGTGCATCTCAAACAAATTTTAAAAGAAATAGTGAAAAGGCATTGTACTAGGACTAGACATCGACAACAATGACCTATGAATGGGGCCAATGTTTAAATTTTTTCAAACTGTTTATGTATGCATTCAAATTTGACATCGATAAACTATTTGCATGCCTTGACGATATGGGAGGGTTTCCAAACTCAAATGTGACTCACACACCCACTCTCTCTATATATATGATCTTGTCCTCATTTTGTTTGAACTTTCTCGGATTACTATTATGCATGGTGTAGGTCTAACTTACAGGTGTAAATTAGATCATGTATTTTAATATTAATTCGGAATTCATAGAACTTTGAAGCACACCAATGTATATAGACCATGCTTGGTGGGTGAAGTATCATTCCAAAAAGAGATGCTTCACTCTCTCCTTTGAAGAGATGTAAAGTGGACACCTAAAAGGCCCATTAATGTGCCCCTACCTTTAAAGATTGTTAGTTGTTTCAAGTTTTCCATACACCATATTCCAACAAAACAATCATTTTTTGGGGAGGCCATTGCCTTCCTATATTCGCTTCCATAAAGCTAATTGTAGTGGTAGCTAAATCTAGTAGAATTTGAAAGAGGATCATCCAAACATAGCAATAGATATTTCCAACTATCTTTCTTACAAAGATAACTTCCTTTCACCAAGCTTATGTCCTATTAGTGATTTCTCTCCACAAAACCTTTTTCCCCACTTTACACTTCAGAGAAGACATTGAAGATGAATTTGAATCACCACTTGGGAGGCCATTGGAGGATTCTTAAAATTATATTTCAATTTATCATTGATGACTTTTGAAACAAGTTTGAAACCCAAATCATATGAGTTTACAACTTTTTACAATGCACACTTTTATTATCATCATCGTCGACATTATCATTGGCATCATCATTATCATTGGAACCATCATCATCGTCATCGTCGTCGTCGTCATCATCGTCGTCGTCGTCGTCATCATCGTGTTAAGCCCTAATATTGGCTCATTACCCCTTAATTGGGGCATATTAGATTAGTAATGTTATTTATTACCCCTTAATTGGGGCATATTAGATTAGTAATGTTATTTTATTTATGTCGGATTTAAGCCATTAGTTGTAATTATACCTCCTAGTCTCATATATATACTAAGGAGACATTTTCATTTTGAATCATCTTGTACTTGAACATTTAAGTGGGGTAAAAGGAGGTTGCCCCCTCGAAGAGGCTTATTATCTTAAATTGTCTCTTTTTCAAGGCGTTGAGTACTTTTCCTGAGGTTTTTCTATGCTATATTGATGTTTGG
>ML778673.1:560107-597963 GCA_009831015.1 Picea engelmannii
TCATCTTGTACTTGAACATTTAAGTGAGGTAAAAGGAGGTTGCCCCCTCGAAGAGGCTTATTATCTGAAATTATCTCTTTTTCAAGGCGTTGAGTACTTTTCCTGAGGTTTTTCTATGCTATATTGATGTTTGGTTCTTAACACATCGTCGTCGTCGTTGTCATCATCATCGGTGTCATTGTATTCATCATCGTCGTTGCCATTGTCGTCGTCATCATCATCATCACCTTCGTCGTCGTCATTATCATCATCGTTGTCATCATCATCGTCATCATTGTCATCATCATCATCGTCGTTGTCGTCATCATCATCATATTTTTTATTTTTATTTTATAGAACAAATATTAAAATCGTGGGTATTTATCCTTTGTGTATATTCCCAATAATATTTTTGTGTACATAATATGTGTTTGTTGACCCTTGTGACTGCAAAGTTGATCTTTGTGTTTTTTGTAGATACCATATTATTAGTGTAATAAATTGTAGAATGCATCCGGACCACTTAAAATCCTATGTCATTGCTAATAAGGATCTTCATTGTTTGAATACAAATTGATACCAAACCATTCCTTAACACAACCATTGCTTGTGGTGTATTAGTGAGTATTTTATCTTTAGATTTTTAGGAATAAATCATCAAAGCCTAATAACAACAATCAAGAACCTCTATTCTCATGGTTGATGAATAAACCATTCATTCAAGAGTTATGTTATATAATTCTTCATTGTCCTACTTTTAAATCAAGATTCCATCTACATTTTAGTTCTTGGATTTTCCATGTGAATGCAACACATATAAACTTATAATATGATGGCCATGAATATATTTCGTGCACATAATTGTTTGCATTGCTCATGAAAATTCATAAATGAAGAAGGAAGACGTTAGTGGCATTAGTTTTTCCATGACATTTCTATGAGAATGATCCTTAGTCCATAAAGGAATAGAGACCTTATGTGGAATTTGACATTGTCGATGTTTACGACATTTATATATGTTGGCCAAAAATCCAATGGTGGTTACTCAATATATAGGCATTTTTCACATTAAGAATTATTTCAATAGGATAGATTATTTCAAGAATTAAGAATTATATAGGATAGATTATTTCAATAATGTCATCGTTGTTGGTTGGGATAAATCTCTTAAGAAGATGGTTGACATATCATGTCAATATACATTTCTCCATTTCATAAATGCGAGTGAGATCCGATCAAACTAGTCTAAGGAAACTTCATTTCTTTCAAGAGAGAGGAGACTAGAGCATGTTGCGACTTGCGAGATGGAGGGCACGTCGGAGAAGGAAGGGCACTAGAAGAGAGAGCTCATGAGCAGGGTTACAAAGGAGAGAGAGCTCGTGGAGGGCACCAGCCAAGAGAGAGAGCTCGAGGGCAGGGTTAGGAAGGAGACACAACTCTCGGAGGGAACCGAGAGAGATAGCTTGATAATATGCTTGAGGAAGCTTTCGAGCGCTAGGAGACTAGGGCACACTGCGACTCGTGAGTTGGAGGGAACATTAGAGAATGAAGGAGACAAAGAAGGAAGGGCACTGGGAGAGAGAGCTCACGAGTACGGTTACGAAGGAGAGAGAGCTCGCGGAGGGCATCAACAGGGAGAGAGAGCTCGAGGGAAAGGTTAGGAAGGAGACACAGCTCATGGAGGGCACTGGGAGAGAGAGCTTGAGGGAATCATAGGGTGAAGAGAATGGTGAGTTGTTGAATTTCCAATATTTGCATTGAAAATCCCTAAAAATGTTGACATGTAATTTCAGGGAATAACAATTCTAGTGGCTCCATATGTGGACAAATATCCCCTCACGAGGTGCCTATAAAATGACCATCTGGTATTTTTAAAATTTGGGTCATTTTGTGATGCATTTCCTTCACTATGATTTACCAAAATAATGAAAACCTTTGAAAGGCATGAAGAGTACACGAAATTTAGCAAACATTTGGACCCCTTCAAATAACTACTCCAAAGTTTAGTTATTTTGCAATTAGAGAAGATGAAAGAAGCAACCCACCACATGACATAGCATTAACACCCATGTATGCAATGCCAACTTCCACACCAATGTTAACTTAATCTAAGGGGTAGGGTTGTGAAATTTCATGCCTTGCTCCATTTTTTATCTCTAGAAGAAATCTTAGAAGAGAAGGGTTATATAGTTTAATCAAGCCCCCTCAAAGAAGAACACTAAAAACTACACAATTTGTACAAGAAAAAATTAATACAACAGAAAATACTAAATTCTATGACTTTACCACCAAGCCCAAAGATATGTTAAAGAACCATGCCCAAATGATTTCATATGTGGAGTTGATTCTACTTTTAAGAAAGAATTAAAATGAGGCTATAATCCAATATCAACCCACTCTTAGGAAGTCTAGAGACAGATTATTATAGTTGTGACAAAGTAGGCGGAAAGAACAAACCCTTGCACTTAAGAAATTAGAACCTCATTCCCCATAAGGACTAAATTTTCCCTCTATATATCACAATTGTATGTGGATATTTTAAAGAACATGATGATTAATTGGAGCGTCCTGAGGTTCGATTCCCTCTTCTCCTACACCCCACTCCATACTAGAAATATATAGGAGAAACACATAGTATGAAATAAAAGAGATGATGGATAATAGTGGAATGGGTTACCATAATAGATATTCCATTAAAGATATCAAAATATGACCTTAGAGAGGTATGCAGGGAAAAACAGTTTGATGATGAGTGAGAAGAGTAATATCAATTTTGATGGTGATTCTTGTTGCATAAAGACACGAAATGTGCCAATGGGGAACTAATGGTAGGCCTTAGATTACCATATGTTTCCCATGCTATTTTCATGAATTTGTTTTTATGTAATTACCTCATGAACATGAGACCTTCCTAGACACTCTAGTTTTTAATGACCAAACTAGATGATATTGGCATATGCTTATTCAAATGAGTATGAATGGATTAATTTCAAAAGAATATAATATATGTCAAATATCTTAGGTATTTTTTATATGATTTTGTGATTTGAATTATATCAACTAGTGTGGATTGGTAAGAAAAATGTTTAATATAGTAATGATTGAAAAATTTTGAATTAATTCCATGAAAAATTAGTAAAAGGGGGTTTGACTACTACATTATTGACCATATTCAATGCCCTACACATCTCAATAAATTGAGAAGGGATGATAAATCTAATGGATCTTTTCCTCCTCAATGATGAAGATGACCACTAGACTTACAACCTTAGGAGATGATGGTTAACTCCTCAAGTAGCTCAATCCCTCTGAATATCATTTATATTTTGAAACTCAAACTAGTGGAGGAGGGAAAATAACCCTCTTAACTCAGCTAGACTAGGGAGTTGGAGTCTCTAGATCCATTTTGTTATTTATATAAACTAAGATATTAGATATCTGGGTCCCCAAGTTTTCCTTGTGATTTTTATTTTGTTGTAGAGACTAAATCACGAAAAAAATTGGGGGCTAAATTTCGCCTATGGGCTAATTTTCCATGTTATTTTCCAAAAACAATATTCATCAATTTCCATTTTTTTCCAAAAATGATTTGCCCACTTTATTTCCATTTTTATTTATGACATTATCTTATTTATGTATTTTGTAGAACATATTTTTTTCTACCAAGTTATGTATTCTCAACACTTTTATTTACATGAGAACTTTCAATTTGAGACATTCTAATGATTGTTCTTATTCTTTTAAATTTTAATGATTAGTTATTTGAAATGTGGACCTTGTGAATCTATAAACATGATTGTTAATCTTGTCATTTATTCTTTAATTCGGTACTTATATAGTGTTTTTTTATTCCAAGGAACCTCCTCATGTCGTTAGGCTCTCATCTACTAGGAATTGATCCTACCCTTATCCGACCTATGGAAAACTATAGGAAAATATGGAGGCTAAAAGCATTTCCACGGGACATGAGGAGTGTAGAATGAGCTACCTATAGTTGATCATTCAACTTACTACAACATAATTATTATTTTTTAATATATTTTAATTTTATAGTTATGCATATACATTGCACACACCTCGTATGATTGCACAATCCTTGGTTGAAAAAATAAATTTAGTTGTTGAGATCAACATCTATTGTTGTATTTATATACCCGAACAATCATCTGTCAAAACAATAAATTGCACATTGCTCAAAACATTTTCTTCTTATTTTATCTTATGTTCACTAGCTATAATAATGCATCTCGTGTGCAGATCTTGTTGCACACACTTTATATAAGTGCATTGCATATTTTGTAAGCAGGTTTCTAGTTAGCTAGCCACATATGCATGGTAAAATGGCCCAAGTGTTTTTTGAAAGCACAAGACTTGAGTAGATATTTTTAATGCCCTACACTTGTACTTGCATGGTCTCTCTTGTCAGTTTGTTTGAACCACTTCTAGTCTTATAAATGAGAGGTACTCGGTGAGATTGAGACACTTAAATATTTATAATATTGCACCCTTCTATTGAACTTATGCTTATACAGAGAGGGGGTGGTGAGTAAGTATAAGATATTTTTTACTTTAACTGAGCATTCATCAATCATCCATTAACTTTAAAACAATAAATGCATGTAAACTCAAATGACGGTACATAGAGTTTAACTTGTAAAACCTTGCGGGAGAAAACCATAAAAACTTATCTTTATAATTTTTTGTAGACAACAACCTACTGTTCCAAAGCTTGTAAGAACCACCCTACTAGAGACACCAATCTCTTTAGCTTAGGATCAACTCAACAAGATATTATGTAGTCACCAACCTAATAGAGACATCAATTTCTTCACATGAGCACCAACTCAATAAGATATTGTGTAGTCACCAACCTAATAGAGACATCAATTTCTTCACCTGAGCCTAATTTTTAGAAGCCCTTCGAAGTGGAGACAAATGTAATTGAATATGTTATGGGAGCATTCTTGATGCAAAGAGGTAACCCAATATGCTATCATTATGAAATGTTCCATGGTGGAGTCCTAAGCTACCCTACATATGACAAGGAACTTTATTCTTTGGTTCAAGCAATTAATAAATGGAAGCACTATTTGATGGGAAAGGAAACCATCGTCCACACCCATCACCAACCATAGTAGGCCTAGAGTAAGCTTAAAGAAACAAGACACTACAAATGGATGGGAACTTTACAACAATTTCATCTTATCATCAAATATAAGAAGGGAAGTACTAATAAGTTAGCAGACATGATTTCAAATCCACCCATAAGCGGTAAATTTTAAAATATTATATTCATATTGAAATATTAATTACCATATGCTTCCAAAGACTCTTACAGGGATCCGGGAAAACCTCTTGCTCTTTCCCATAGCTAGTTTTCATCGAAGTTGAAATTATTGCATTTCATTTTCCTCTTGCATGGTTTAAAGAGTCGAGTTGAAACACCATCGGTTTCATGACCACTCCTTTGAGTAACAACAACCTAAAATCAAGTGCTAATTAAAATTTATCTAGCAACTTTTCTAGGGCTCTTTAAACCCATCTTAGCTTAGGTGTAGAGATTTGGAATAAGATTGTGGGAATAACTTTCCAAAGCTGCAAAACAAACATAGAGCTTTGAGTTAGGGAGCAAAATCCAGTTTCTATATCATTGACTTTGGGAAGCCCTTCTAACACAAGGGTCAAGCACGAGGTCGCATTGGGGCCAACAGAGTAATCAACCTTGCTTTGTTGGTCTTAGTGTCGATTGTAGACTGTCCCCCCTCTGCTTTGGTATAGTAGGTGGTACCATAGAAGCCATAATATTTTAGACTTCCTACCCAAGGTGATAACACGGGGAAGGTGGTGTTGTACCTAGGATCGACGTTGGCTAGAATCACTTAGACTCCTTGGAGGGTTGCCCACTGCTTGGTGAGGTAGCTTGCACCAGGACGTAAGTTCATTAAGCAAGTTGTCAACGTAACTTTCCCACCCGCCGAAACTCAGCCCCTTCGTGCATTGACCCTGCGATGTTGGATTCCATCATCAACTAGCGCTTCTTTGTGAGAAGGTTTGTTTGCATGCTTGACTCCTAGATTAATTAGCGTGCAATGTTTGTTCTCCTTAGTTGGCCTTAGGATTGACTCTGTGTCTAATGGAATTAGTTTCAGGGTCTTCCAACCAACATCGTGTCCTATTACCGCCACTTGTTGGCATGTGTCATTTGACTCCAAACATGCCCCTATAATGCCTAGATAGTATACCAATAGTAATAGAGCATAATACAAGTGTGAAAGAGTAACATTATGGTAATCATTATGAGCTTACTATGATACCAACAAGATACTAGTAATGAAGTAGAACCATTGTACTAATTAGTGTTACATCTTGATAGAACATAGTTGGTTTAGCTTATACAAATCTAATAACATGTAGACCACTATGCCTTCTTGCTATCCATCTCTGTTGCAACCTGTCCCTACAACTCCTCAACTGAAGACAAAAATTATACAAACTGAAAATAACTCATAACTAAAAACCATTCACCAATGCATCCATTGGGCTTATGGAGTCATTATTACTGAAGACAATAGGTGGCATCTACACTGGATGCTTATGGTTGGGTAGTGAGATATTGTTCATATGGAAACAATTCACTGGAACAATTTTGTTTAAAAATAAGTGTTTTATCTATGAAATTTAATTATATATTTTGTGTAGGACATTGGCTAATTGTTTCTCTCACTTGATGGTGTTATAGGACGTACAAGCAAACATGCATTTGTTAGATCTATCTTCATTGAGTGAGGGAAGTTCAAGTAGAATAGAGGAAAGTGAGACATCTAGTAGGTCTAACAAGCGGAGATCAACTAGAGGTGAGAAGATCATAAGAAAATTCCATAGACGCATAGAATTTTGTCTTGCGAAAGCAGGATCATGTTCTTATGATCATGAGAGCATAGACGACATCGAGGTGCCCTTGAGGTACAAACATATAGTGAAACGATGGGTACCCAAGGATCTTCCTAAAATAAACACTGATTTTTGTGTAAATGAAAGGATATACCGAATTGCTCCATCGTCATTACATGGTTTGGGGATATTTTCCATGGATGGAATAAAGTTTGTTACGACGGATTAACTGAATTGATGGAGCATGTCGGACCCTATTATATCTACAAAGATTGGATACAACTAGTCTAATATACAAAAAGTATGTGAAGATATGGCTTGGCTACAAATTATACACAACTAAAAGACAATGATCAAAATAAAGGAGCAACTATCTATATTGATAGAAGGCCAAAAGCAGTGGGGAATATTGCAGGGTTTATAAACAGTACACGACCCACGACCACAAATAAGCAACCCAATTGCGTATTTGAGGGGCGTGAAGGAAACCGTGTATTTATATGTGCAATAAAATCAATAGTTGTGGGGGAAGAGTTATTGATTGATTACAATTTGAATCAAATAGATACAAACGTTGCTATTATGGGGGCGGTATGTATACTATTTTACCCAAACTGTAAGCAATGACTCTTATATTTTATGATTTTCATTATGTTCTTTTGTCACTCTTTACTTTTATGTTTTTAGCATGCCATGTTTTTGTCCCATGCGTATTCATGAACTAACTTTATTTCTCATACATTTAAATTTATTTCTCATGATCATAATCATGGTTCTAATTTTACTGTAATGTGGCAGGCTGATCGTGGTAAATCAATAGCCTCAGAATAGGTAATCGAACAACAATTTTCGAATTGCATTTAATGTGCATTTTATTTATGTTGCGATCAATTATTTTATTTGTTTACATAACTGAAATAACATTTATTTTGTTGAAATATGTAGTCGGTGGGGCATGATGTTGATGATTATTCGCTCGACAAAAGAGATTTGTATGCATCCCCCGACCCTATGGTATTAATAAAAAAAGATCAATAAAGCGAACATGGAACTGGCTCACTTGTTAGACATTCTAGATCAAACTCCTAAAATCGAAGAAATGATCAGAGAAGTTATGACAAGACTTAACACATATAAGGTAATAACCATAATTTCAAGTGGTTCTATTTTTGTGTCATAAGATCAATTATGAAAGCTTGATTTTTAACTCTTACAATATCTAAACGAAAAAAGTGTTCTTTTTTATATAGAGATTTTTGGATCTTGTTAACCCCGACATGCATGGTGTTAGTAGTAGTGGTGTTGCATAGACGCCATACGGTACCGACGCAGGCCCTTGTATACCTGTCAGGACATGGCTATTCAGATCTCCACCTTCCACACCATTAGGTGGGAGCCATGACACACACCCCTATGAAGCCACATATGTAGGCTTTGGAGGTGGTGACGGAGATGAGGCTGATGATTTGGCCAACTATATGGTTGTTTTTCCTAAAGAAAGACGTGTGACCAGCACGACGACCCTTAAGGGCACATTTATGGTCAATGAGGAAAGGCTTCCATTAAAGCAAGTTAAAGTCCCGGGTAACTTTTAAAATTTTAATTGTTTCATGTTCTCTAATTAGACAAACATAAATCATCTAAATTATTATTTTTAAATTAATAATCATATGATCTTTTTGCGTGTAAGGAACAATGATTTTTATGGGGCCTTGGAGAATAAGGTGTTGCTGATTTTTGGGCCCACCATACAGGAGAGGTGGAATTCCCAAAATTCCAACCTCAAAAAATAAATGATGGATTATCTTGAAAGCCTTTTTGGTGTAGACACATTTAATAAAACCTTGACCACCACCGCAACTGGACAATATTTAAAATATATGCGGGAAACCTATAGGAAGCAATTGAAACAAAATGATAGGTACGAGCGTCCTCTGATGATTCCAGAGAGGGAGTGGAAGGCCCTCATTGAGGACACAAAAGAAAAGAAATTGATAGATGAAGGAAAAACACCCTCTGGTCCCAGAAGGTAAATTACAATTTCAATTCAATACCTTTAATTTTTTTTAGATCTAAATAAAAGTGTGGTATATATTAACATACTTGAAACTTTTAATGATAGGTTGATTGACACTTCAAAGGTAACAAAAGCAAGGCTTGTCAAATGTGGCCAGCACAGGCTAGGCCTGGGCGGCTACTTGAAGTTGCAGTCATGAATTGTAAGTACCCAAATATCTTATTTGTATCACCTTCAAACTTTTAGGTAATTGCAGCCAATAACATTAAAAATACATACTCTTATGCAATGTAGGGTGATGAGTTCAGTATTGAAACCATGGAGGAAGACCTCCAGCTTGGTTACAAGTACGACTATGAAGCTGTAGTTGAACACTGGAAAAGCTTGGGGCAGTTACCAAGAACCACTTTGCAGGATAAGGTAAATAAAATCCAATCCACATTAACCTTTCATTATTAATATAATACAGTCATGTTTGATATCATCGATAAATTTAATGTGTTACAACTTTGTTTTAATCAGGGGAACAACACTGTCAACCAACCCACTAGTATTAGAGAGCAATGCGTTGATAGCAATTTGCAACCAAAAGATGGTTCTCCTGTGCAGTCCCATTCCATTGGGGTGCAACCTCATGATGGTGCTACAATTGAGGCACATGATGGTAATATGGTTGTATTTTAATCATATACTTAATAATTTTGTAGTTATACATTTTGTACTTCTAATTTTTTTTACTTATACATTTATGATTGTCCTTATAAAGTTTGTGGTTTCAATGCCAGAGAATGTTGTACTTGAGATTCATATAGTTGAAGAGGAGCACACAGGGGCAACCATTCCAACAATGTTGACCATTGCACTAGTTAAATAATGACATTGTGGGTGTTTTTTTTAATATTACTAAACTAGTTCAATGATATTTAAAAATTGGCTATCTAAATTTTATATTTTTTTCTTTTGTAGGTGATGCCTTGTCACAACAGGCTCCATTACTCGTGAGTACCCCGTGACTAGGCGTGCTCTGTGTGAGAGGACGCAAGAAGAATCAGATTTTGAAGAGCACCCAGAGAACAAAGACATCGATATGGATGAAATACTTAGGAATTTTAGAGCTAAGAAGAAGAGGCCAACTAAAACTAAATGATGATGGACAATATTTTGATAACTATTTATAAAATATATTTTCTATGAAATACTTTTTTGTACTCATGTTGGAAAAAAATGAAATATAGATGGTTAGTTCTTATGTTCAAAGTAAATTGAAACCAAACAACTTTGTAGTTATTCTAGCTTAGCTTTCTTACATAGCTTTACAATCACATTTTACCAGTTTTGAATATTTTTATTGCATATTTTCTAGTAGAAAATAGATTGGGTATTCGGGAATTGAGAGTGATGTGAGGGAGGGAGGAGCCATAAGAGCTTCCACCTTCACGTGGTTGGCCATGTTCAATAGAGAATAATTTATTGGAGTTGTTTAATCTTGGAGCAAACCTCCATCGATCCAACGGAGCAACAACAAAGTCAATGTTGACTTCGTTGTTGCTACTTCAAATCAAGGGAGGTCATTTGATCCGATATCAGACGCGTGACTCCAATAAATTATTCTCGAAACCAAGAGGAGCTCATTT
Source organism: Picea engelmannii (assembly GCA_009831015.1). NCBI lineage: Eukaryota > Viridiplantae > Streptophyta > Pinopsida > Pinales > Pinaceae > Picea > Picea engelmannii. The sequence goes on from ML778673.1 coordinate 570,629, forward strand.
AGGTATGTTTTGACACTCTCATAAAAATTCAACTTAGAGTAAATAATCTGCTACAAATATGACTTGTATTGATTTTGTAGATATTTATGGAGGTTGAATGATTTTTCCAAGTACTTTAAGATCTTTCTTCATCGAGTGAGGGAAGCTCAGGACAAACAGAGGGTCATACAGTTGAAGAGGAGCATGTGGGGTCAACCATTCCAACTGTGTCGACCAGTTCATCAGATCAGGTGTGATTGCTCCTTTCAACATAGTTTATATAGCCATCAATTCGGGTTATGTTTAATGTTTATGAATTGTTATGTGATTATTTATTAATACAAGGTTTGCTATGTGATAATTTATTGAGATATATCATTTGTTTAGTACTTGTCATGTTCTTTGTTTCTTCTATATATGTTCTACACCTCTTACAAGTGCTTCCACTTCTTAGTATCAAACAGATGAAACTCTTATAAAAAAAGTTAGGACTTGGAAAAATATGCATAGGTAAGACTCAAACAACAAGGATGACTTCCATTTCTTAGCATCAAACACATGAAACTCTTATTGAAAATTTAAGACTTGGAAAAAAAACATAGAAATCATGTGAAATCATGGAAGTGATACTAGCTTAGTAGATAAAAAATATTTCATCAAGATAAAAAAATAAAAAAATAAAAAAAAACTTTCTTCTCTATCCAACTCTTTAGAAAGCTTCTCATACTCATGCCTTCTACCCAAGCACCTAGTGATGACATAAGGAAGCTAGTATCCTTCACCCAAGACCACCTTATAATGTACTTTTGTTTAAGTCCCATTGACTTATTTTGGTCATTCGTTGAACATTAATAAATTATTCTTATCATATCTTATCAAATGCATTCTCAATTTGACTTATGCAATGATCTGTAGAAAATTATTTATCATTTTTATTCTCCTCATCATTGTTTTATCAAGGCAATGATGTCACATAGGTGGTGACATGATTACAACTTTAAAATGCTTAGAATGCCATTCTCATTGAAAACTTTGTCTATGTGATAATCATTGTCTACGAAGTTACGAACCATTGTAACTAATCACATCATATACTCATAAATAAATTAATAGTGGTAAGTGAATGGTAATCATTGTATGTACGACGTATGTATGCAAGGCTAATAAAATAAAATGGAACTAAAAAATAAACTATCATAGATCCATCTTAAATCCCGGTTTCTTTGAGCTTTGAGATGTTTGCATCTGTTTTTTGTTTCTCCTTGTATGTGCTTAAGAGATATGGGATTAAGATGGATCTATGCTAGCAAGCAACAATACTTGCATGTTGCATACCATAAATCTCAATCAGGTATAATAAGGTGGTAATTTTTAAGACTTTGTATGCCCTTTAATTTCATAGTCATTTATATTATAAATTTCAATGATACAACCCCAAGTTGATATTATAAAGTGACTGAGCTAAACAAGAACTTATTTAGTGTGTGGAAGCTAACTTTGATGGTTAAGTCAGTAGAAAATTATAAGATGGGACCTAGGTAGTTTTGCAGAGGCACATGAGTAACTCAAGAGAATTAGTGCAGTGATGTCCATGTTTTGAAGTATTATGTTTTCATTTGATGTCCCATGAGGAAAGATTCCCACAAGTTTCATTAGGAAAGAAGGAAATGATAGTTGTACATAAATATTAAGTGATTTTTGGAGCTAGCAAAAGGATATAATCAATGGAACCTAGATGATGGTTATCAAAGACTACAAGAAAATTTGCAGAATTCTCTCTCTTTTCCCTAACTGATTATCTTCCATAATTTCCACCTATGTGATTAATTGCAAGGTTTTTGTGTTTATATGTTGAAGGTAAATTACCTATGCTTCATTTTGAACCCTGGCATTTTTTTAATATGCACTTTTTTAGGTCAAGAAACATAGAGCTTTAAATAATTTGTGAGATTAAACTTATATCATTGTAGATGAACTAAGAGCAGAGAAAAAGAAACAATTGAAGAAGAACATTGCATCCAAAATCAAATCTTTAGTTGAGGAGGTAAGATTTGCTTATGCATATCCAATTTCATAGACTATTCATGAATATTGATTAAAGAATAGAGCATTTTAACTGTAATTTTAGAGTAATTCAGCCTTTTGATTTATCTTTTCTTTCAAAGAGATTGGATAGATTGCTTTTCATCTAGAAAATGGTTTATTACCTGCAAAATCTTGTATGTAACTATTTTCTCCGTCTCTGCAAATTAATATATTGGGTGTACTTTCTTATTTTAAAATTTTACAATGGTGAATCACTCCAATGTTTTGAGAATCATGACCAGCAATGAGCCATGATGAAGGGGAAATCCACAGGGTGGACTAAAATGTAATGTAAAAAAACCTCTGCTTCAAACACTTGTTCAATTGAAAAGGACAACAATCATGCATACATTGTTCTTCATGTGTGCTTATCCTCTCTTTATTGTTAGATGTTATATAGTCATGTTTGGTTGTTGAGATTCACAAGATATAGTGCAAAGAATCACTTTGATAAAAGATGAATAGGAATCACTTGAGTTAAATTACGAATGAGAGTGGGTCTATAAAAATCCAACTCAAGAGGTAGGGCACTTTCCCCAATAGGGTTTGAGTCTACGTGTACAAGGTTGGGCTTAGCCAAACGTAGAAATATAGTGATGATTGCAATATAAGGTCGGCCAAGGCTGAAAGTGAAACCTACACCATTTTCAACATTGGTAGAGTCAAATATTGAATATTTCTTTAGAATACAAGTAGTATACGTAACGATGTTACATGACACTTGTGCTCGCACCTTATTGACATGTCTTGGATAGGGACGATGTATTGGAGATGTGGGGTACATCTTGGGTACAGATAGGCCATACTCGATTTGACATGGTATGTTGGGGATGTAGGGGGGTAAGTCCTTGTTCTTGTTCCTACTGTCTTTGACACATGGACGTACCTCGTGGAATGAGGAATCTCTACACATCCCCAAAGTGTTGGTCTATGCAATGACAAAAAGAAAAAACCATAATCACTCCCACCCTTTCCTAGTTGGTCCACCTACCCTCTTCTTTATATTGAAACCTATGCAAACCATAAATAAAATCATTTTCACCATTTGCTATTCATTGTTAGTTGGTGTGATGCATCCCTTTGGTGTCGGGCATTACTTGGAGCTGAAAAATCACATTTGCAATAGTTTTTCTGAGTGTTTCCCTTGGATTTGATGTTTATGATGCACTGGTGCTAGAGCACATGGAAGCAGAAGGGCAAGCGTTGACTAATTTATGATTTTGACATTTATTACTTTATTTTTTATAATTATTTATAATTATTGGTAGAAATCCATGTTGTTAGAACTGGAATTGACACTGAACTTGTCAACCAAAAAACTAGAACCGAACTAGTCCATCCCCAAAAACGAGAGCCAAGAATAAAACTAGAAACAAAATTAGCGGAACAAAACAAATAAAATTTTCAAATTTTGATGAATTTATTTTATTCATATACATCAATGTAAATCCCGGTCATTAGACCAGAAATATGCAAAGTTTTCTCATGTGTATACCATGCAAGGGTGAATATAACAAAATAACGCCAAGTGCAATACATGTCTCCAACAAAATACATAAACATTGAGGCTCTAACTGGTCTATAGAGTCCTAAAACGATCATACTACAACAAATAACTACATATCATCAAAATCATGCCCTATATTGGGGTCCTCATCATCAATATCACTCTTTGCTACCGACGTTGACCTTTGCCTCTCCCTCAATCCATCAGGGATATCAAGATTCAATACTAGTGCTTGGTGCTACTTGTAGATACAAGTCCATCTACCTTGTTGCTCAAGTCAACACCCTCCAATTTTGATGAAATTGGCTAATCCCTAAAAATAAGATTACTAAGGCTATGGAGTGGGGTTCTTAGGTGACATATGAAGAGTAAGACTTAACAAAATGTATGGTTGTTGTAGTATATGAAATGGGATGGAAATGCAAATGGGATAAGGACAATATATATAAATGAAGGACAAAAACAAGGAATAAAAAGAGATGGAAGGAAACTGATGCCTATCAGTCATGGGGTAATGGAGTCATAAGGCATTGGATGAACGAGAGAACAAGTATGTCACAAACAACTACTTTGAATTAGGTCATATGGTGAAAAGGCTTGTTTACCATCTTCCACCAACTAATAGATGAAGGAACTATTTGATCAATTGATCTTTAAGGTAAGGTAAAAAGGTAAAAAGGGCCTAATATGATGCAACTGAACCTTAAGTGTTTTCTGGAAATCTATTGATAAAACTAGTCTTGGAGGGCAAAGATTTCCACTCATAAATCAAATTATAAAGGCATTGTTTTATGGCCGAAATGTGCTTCCAAAGCTGCAACTTAATTGATAGAAGAAAGGAGAACAAATACCGAAATAAAACACGAAATAAAGCAAAAGGGAGAGCCTCGTCACATTGCTTTACTCCTAGATGAATGGATTCATTACTAAGCCTTTATAAGAGAATGACAACAAGAAGCATCTACAACAACATGAACAACAAATTGAAGAGCGTAAATAAACCATACATCAAAGTGGATCAATACCAAGTCCAATTCCATGACACCAAGATTATTCTTATCTTCTTATCCTTTGTTTTCTTTGTTTTATATATTTTTTTTAAATACCAACAGGTTGTCGGTCTTCTGATGTCCCTCTCATCGTTGATATAGCGTAAACATCGGAGATATAGACCCCTCGCCGGTATTCCGACATTCCTCTTCTGACGTACCATGCAACGTCCCTCTCATCATTGATATAGTGTAAATGTCGAAGATATAGGCCCCTCGTTGGTCTTGCGACGTCCACTGCGGGTCTCGTGATGTCACATGTCCGACTCAATGGACATCTATTTTGCGACAACCTGTGGCATCGCAGGTGAGACGTTCTGACATCGTGGTTGCGATGTCCATAGTGGGCTTGGACAGTGAAAGTAAAGTTGGCACGTGTTCGCTAGAAACATCGCACAAGCAATGATATTTGTGTCATCGATATAATGACATCATGTGAAATGAAGTTTGAGGGGGTTTGATGTTTTTCATTCTCCCGAGAATATAAAGTGGCAATTGCTATGAACACGCCGTCGGAAAATGACCCAAATGTTATAGTGACCTGTCCTACTTCCAAGGACTTTTTGTACTCAACTTCTCTGAGTTATTCTTCCTTTCTGATCCAATCACTCAATTTGTGCTTCAACTCATGTCTCATCTTTCTTACAAACAATTGCGCTATAGGCTATCTGGCCCTCTTCCTTAGTTTCTATCCATAGCTCTAGTCTTCTTCAACTCTCTCTTGTAGCAACTTCATCATCATACCGAGCTCTTCCTTCAATTTAACTATTCCTCTATCAAATTCCTTATCACTCATCTTGCTTTTGCCAATCGTTTTGGTACTTCCTCTCACTTTCCTAGCTTCTTTCCTCTGAGCCCTTCATTTTATTATCTCTATTCATCTCAATTTTCCCCTTTATGAGCTTCTCCATACTCAAATGTGAGTTGTAAATAGCCTATGTAGTAACAAGTCTTTTTCACCTTGCTACACAATACCTCACCAAGTTTATGTCCTAAACCTAGCCTTTTGGTATCTCTGGTTCTCTCCTTTGGAACCTTCTGAGCTTTCTCTGCTCCTCTAGGCACTTCTACTCGCAATCTCCTAAGAGCTTCACATGTTCTTCTTCTTCTAGACAACTCTACCCACAATCTCAATTGTGGAGCTACCTCAACAAATTCTACCCAACCATAACTGGAAGTTGTTCTTCTTTCTCTATGTTACAACTTCTCTGTTGTAAGGGGGTTTTGCCACAAATCTTCTTTCTCTTGTTGCTACCTGCCAGGGATATACAAAAATATCTTGTCCAAATATAATTCAAAACATAGAGATGATTTTACTTACTAATCTCACCAAATCTATCTCTTCAATCTGCATCTTCAAAAGATGCTTTTGGTCAGTTTCACAGTTCTACCCAGCTCTCTCTTGCTGGAATAGTCCTTTGTATAGACTCCTTAAACTATAGCTTTTTTCTCCAAAGTGTGTTGCTATTCTCTAATACCAATTGACGCAGGATAAATCCCTTAACCCACAAAAAATATTATAATGGATGGTTAGTTTCCTCGTCAAGCACTCAGACATTACAATACGACCGAGACGTAACCCTTTATCAAAATTTATGCACACAGGTCGACCTTGAACTCTTTAAGTCTTTCTTAAACTCCTTCTCATAACCTGTAATACCCCAAGGACGAGCCCCAGTTATATTTATGTATTGTAAACATGTTTTGTAGGCCGGTGAGCCGAGCAATTGTAAGTTGGTAAGCTTATGTGCAAGTAGGTCGGAGAGTCTGGGTGTTAAAGGCCAGGAGCCTGTTTTGTACATGTAATTATCCACTTTGTCAATATAAAAACATCGTTGTGTGTAGACCGACTACGAAGAAAGAGTGATGGGGGACTAAGATTCCAAAAGGTTGGACAACGAAGGGGGCTAAGTATTTGGGCCTAGGGGTTAAGCTAGGGGGCTTACCTCTAGAGGAATAATATTTTAATATTAATTCTTGAAGGCTAAGGTGGACATGATATATTTTGTTATCCTAAGTTCCTAGAAAGGGGACGTATGCTAAATGGAGCGCATGGAGCTCCAGGAAGACAAGTGTCGACTTGGGCTCATGTAGTTAAAAGCTGAAGCGTCAACTGTGTTGGGGGTTGGATGGTCATTCTGTCATCCTTCGCCTGAGTTTGCTGGGATCTGGGGTGTCTGAACCATTTTGCCTCTGCGTCTGCCTCTGCATACCTGCCCACAATGAAGGAAACCCTCACGGGAAGATGGTTCATTGGCCATTCTGCCATTCTCCACCTGAGTTCGCCCTGTCCATTCTCCCATCCTCCGTCTGAACCTGAGACCTCTGTCATATAACCTTTGCATACCCTCAAGCATCTCTGAAAACAGAAACCGTGAAGTCGTCCTGTGCTGCTTCCTGTGAAGCCTGACGCAATTGTAGTCGTCTGAGACGTGTTTTGACTCAGTGTTAGGTTGTTTCCTTTTGGGTGTCCATAACCATTTTCCCATGTTGTTGTTGTTGTTGCTATTGTTGTTGTTGTTGCTATTGTTGTTGTTGTCACCCGTACCCGGCTGTAGCTAAGTCGAAGACTGGTTGAAGAGGCAGGTTGTTAGGCCTATGAGCAACTCTCCTAGGTGAGAGAGTTTGTTGGGAAGTGAGTTCTCCTGGAAGGGAGTCCCGTAGCAGCTATAGTACTCTGAGACTTTTGGTCCAACCTGTTGCTGAAGCCCAAGATAAGGGAGGGGTACTAGTCGATGGACTTATATTAGTGAAGGTGTATCCTCCTGGGGTGGACCAGGCGTGTGGGGAATGAGGGTCTATGGGTTGTGGGCGTAAGTGGCTCCTGGGATAAAAGATCCTTCCTGTTGCTTTGTGCAACTTCCTTGTTGTCCTTGCCAAGCCTAGAATTCCCTTGCCCGGTGGAGTTTAGTCCCAGCTCGGGGGTGACCTACTGCTGAGAGTGATGAGTAGCGTGGTCTAAGGCTGGGAGGTTCGTGGAAGGTCTGCACGCAGTTAGTGGATTTAATCCAGATAAAAGATAAGTATCATTATTGTGCTTAATTATGTATTTTATGCATGTTTTGTGATGCTTGAATGTTATCGTGTATTATGTTGCATGTGGATTTACTGTTAATCTTGTTTGAATCTGAACTGATAGCAGTAATTTTGTGTTATCGTGATTAAGTGTTTTAAATTCATTAAAATGCATATATATATATATCATATAAATGTATATTCTGCATGGTAGCATTACCCGGTCTCTGGAGGGTCGAGGATGTTACAAATTGGTATCAAAGCATGGTTACAACACTGAGCCTGGATGGACTATGTTAGTGGAGGTTGAAGCAAGAGTTTCAGAAGGAGTTGTTGTCGAAATGGACAAAACTCAAGTTCTTACCCAAGGTTTCAACGCGGAGCCTGTATGGGTTGGGTAAGTGGTCATTGGACTCAAGGTTCAAGTGGAAATTGTGTCTGGAGGACCAATTTTGAACCTCAGAACCTTCCTGAGTGCCAAGAAGTTACCTTGGTCATGTTACGAAGCTCAGGAGGAGTAGCGGTGTCGTAAAACCACGACATAAGTGGTATTGGGCCGTAGAGTAAGGTGGACCTTAGGATTTGTTCGGAAAAAGGAAAATCCTTCACGACCGTCATATCTGGTAATGTTGCGAGGCAGTTAGCCATGAATTCCTTAGGAAATCCACAAAGTAACAGAGTTTGTTCTGCGTCGTAGGATCTGTTCGGAAGGAAGGGAAATCCCTTACGACCGTCAAATCTGGGCAAGGTGCACAAGAGTTAACCCAAAATCCCTTCAGACTTCGCGACTTCAGTGAAGTCTGATGCCAGAAACAAGAGAAGGGTTGAAGCCTGAAGCTCCAAAGTCCCAAAAGAGATCTACACCGTAGATCTAGGGAAAAGCCTGACCGTTAGATCTCACGACAGATCGTAACTTCGGAGTTCGGCTATCGAGAGAAGTGGGGTCAGATGACGTCGTCAGGGGTGATGTGGATCTTTCTAGGCATACCATGTGCCACCACCTGAGTTGGTGACAGTTCTACTAGGTGGGCCCGGAGGGTAGAGAATTCCAAAAGTTCGGAATTCGTGAGATTGGAAGGAAGCAAGTGTGAAAGCTTTCAGAAACCAAAGTTTTGAAGCTCCGGAGTAGCGTGGCATGATGATGTCACTTTGATTGACGTGGACACATGGGTTGTGTGCCACATGTCAGTGGGTTTTGAACCCGTGGAAGATTGAAATGCCAGTTGGAACATGACACATGTCACCCATCTGACTGGGCCACGTGCCAGCCGCTAGTAAACAACCACGCGACACTTCGTATGAGCATGGTTAGTGGGACCCAAGGTTACTTAACGTAGTTAAAGGTCGGAGGACCCACAGTGGCATTGATCACGATACATCAAGATCAACAACTGGAAGGCATTACGGGGACCCAAGTTGCATGGAAGTTAATTATCCAAGGCGGTCCCGCAATCCAAACCGCAGTTTCACCGAGGGGTTATGTGTCAGTGTCAGGAGAATTGCGGGATGAAAGGTGAGTTACTCCAAACCACCGTTGCATGCCCCCGCAATTGGAAGAGCGCTCAGTAATGTGACATAATGACGTCACCAAAGGTGATTGGGAATGTATAGAGATTAACAGTTCAGATGTGTGGATGCGATATCCTCTGAAGCTCCGAAGTCATGAAGACCCGAAGTCCCGGAACTCAGACACCTGAGGTTCCATAGTGAGTGTTAGTCGTTGGATGCTGAGTAGACGTGGATTGTTGATCCACTCTACTTCGCGAGTTCGGTAACTCAGAACTCCGAGAGATTGTTGTGTGGTGCTTTGAAATCTTCCAAAGCCGAAGACCCGAGTAAGCACCTAGTGCTCTAGCGCTTGGTCATGGCCCGTGATCACATGGATTGGGGACTGAGAGAAAGGGGCTAGTGCCCGAAAATGATTACAGAGCAGAGAAGAGATCGGAAAGAAAATGAAATCTGAACGTTTTCATAAATCGGATTGGTTTATGAATGATGTGGGATTTGTTAAGGAATGATGGCCTGACAAATTCTGGTTGATTGCACGTTGTGTTTGCAGAGTTCAACGAGTGTTAGAAACAAATCGAATTTTCATAGAGCACTTAGGAGACACTCACAAAGATAATAGAAAAACAGTTTTTCCTACATATAGTGTGTTTATGTTTTTATATGTTGTTCATGGTTTGAATGCGTAAACTGGTGAAGTATTGAATAAGTTTCAATTGTTTTTCTTCTTTGAGTTTTCGAGTGCAAGAAATGCACATTGTCTGCAAGGAGTGCGTTGACAGAGGTAAGTTAACCTCAAAGAAGCTCAGGAGAGATACCGTTGAACCTTCATCATCATAAGTGCAAGGAGTGCACAGGAAGAACTTTGTGTTGAGTTCAGAGAGAGATATAGTCACTGAGAACTTTGTAGGGCTCTACCAGGCAGGCATCGAGCAAGTGCAAGTGTGGATAGAGAGAACTCTTTGTCGAGTTCAGGGAGATGAGTATCAGAGGAATATACTCACAGAGCTGTTGAGCACTCTGTAGAAAACACTTAGCAAGGTGTGCTTTAAGCAGAAGGTTGCCAGGAGGGCACAAAGTTTTCCTTTGAAAGGAAACAGAAGTGTCGAGACCCTTAGGAGACTGAGTAATTCGAAAATCTCAGAAGAGATAACATAAGGAGTGCGTGGGAGACAGACTCATTCTAAGTCCTAAAGCTCAGAAGAGATAACACTTACGAGAGCGAAGACGAGATCCAAGAGACGGACTCGCAGGAGAAAGGTCAAAGGTCGAAGCCTTTGAGCAGTGACAAAATATTCCAAGGTGGAAGAAGTCAAAAGCTCAGGAGGAGGAGCGACAACAACTGTCAGATCGGTTGTGGGGAGGAGCCCAGACCGTTAGATCAACGTCCAACATAACAAAGGAATTACTTCAAGAGTTTAGTTTGAGATTTGAAATAGCCGAAGCCCGAATAGCTGAAGCAACTGGGAGCCGTTGATATGGGTTGGACAGATGTCACCAGATCGCGAACTTTGGAGAATCGTACTCCAGGGTTTTTGTGAAGTTGTGTTTCAGGATGTTTTGAAGTGCCAAAGCCCGAAACGTCTAAGGGTCGTTGATCCGAAGGAAGGAACTTGGATCGTTTATTTGCGAGGAGACACATGGAGGACAGAGACTCACTCTGTTGGACATCCATTGATTTGGAGAGGACGCGTGGCAGAAGATCTGTCACTCCAGGGAAATTCACTCTGGAGATTTGTGTGTGTGGAGACGTGAGAACTCCTGAAGGTCGAAGAGCCAGAGTTCATCAGAACTGTCTGATTGTTGAGGACCTGTGTCATTAGATCTTCCACTTCGAAAGATTGTCATATGGGGAAAAGCAGATAGTTGAGAGTTGAAACCCCCGAGGGTCGGAGAGCCAGAATCAACCATAGTCGTTGATTTGGAAGGGAGCTACGTGTCGACAGATTGTGTAGATCTGAGATCCCGTGTGGAAGGAGGAAAGAAGGTAGAAAAGGGAGGATAGATAGCAACCGTTGATTACGGATCATCGCCAAGGGATTGGAGGTCAACGGACGAGATGGATTGTGGGGCCAAAACTTGCTCGGATGTTAAAAATCTGAGAGCGGGCCTCAATTTATACCACGGTTTTAACAAAGTGATGCGTGGCAGCTGGAGTTGAATTGCGGGGCGAAAAGAGGGTTGGCCTAAAACTACTCTTGCCCACGCCCGCAATCACAGTTTTCCATGAGGTCATAGCCCAAGGTCATATGAAGGAAAGGGCTAATGAAAAAGGGGCTAGTGCCTGAAACTTGGAGTTTTGGAAGCGTACAGGAATAGCCCGCGGGTCTGTCAGGACTTGCACATAGAAGGAAAGGGGACCTGTGTAAGATTAATAGGGGTCTAGCAAAGGCCTGAAGAGTCAATCTGACTCAGCATTTGGAAAGATCCTTTGATCGGAAGGTTAGTAGACCCCATTGAGGTAGGGGCACTGCGTCGAAAGTGCTCAGGGCAGAAATAGTCATGTACAGTGACTACAATGAGAGCACAAGAAGATTTAGGAATCCAGGAAGAATTGAAGACTTCTAGGTTCATCAAGGAGAAGTTGCACATGGGAAAGAAGTTGTTGCAATTTCTGTGGTAGCAAGTATGTTATGGCTTGTTGGGTCAGCTAGAGGAAAGAATGATTACATGTTTGCAAGTGTTGTTGGTGATGTTGTTGCATAAGGAGGGAAGGAACAAAGAGCTGAAGTGTTGGTTATAAGTTTGATAAAATAAGCATGAAAGCTTCTACTGCCATCAGACATTCAGGTAGTATAAAATTTATTAATGGCAGTCATGCAGGTATGAGTTTTTATTACTATTTTTGCATAATTGTTGAAAGGAAATTTATGTAAGAATTTCCTCAGCCAGAGTTATTTTATAAAATCACATGATTATATTATTGAATGCTTACCACTAGATGTGGTAAAGGCTGGAGGCTTGTATTAATTCAAAGATTTTTAGCTTCTGAATGCACACATTGACATAGTAGAATTTCATGTTAATTTGGTTATGGAGTAATAACCAAAGAATTAAAAGATAAGAACTTGTTATAGGAATGAATGCCAGTAAGCTAGTCATGTATGAGACTAGGACATGGTTGGATATGGCAAGGTACAGATATGTAAAGGTTATGAGCCACACAAGTACTAAAAGCTTCATACCTTTAAATAAAACTTGGACTGCAACCTTTTTGCTAACACTAATGAACACCACATAATTATATTCTTGGTGTAGTGTTCGGGTCGAAAAGGAAGGCATCCAATTAATTGGGAAGACAATAGGAAGTGTATGGAGAATGTGTCAACACATTGGCCAGAATTCCAACTTATGGATGGTGAGATACATGACTGAGATGAAGAGCATTATGTAATTCAATGCAAGGTGCGTTGAATAAGTATGCACTGAGAATTGCACTCATGCATAGTAAGAGATAGAATTGTGTACTAAATGCAATGGCTAAATGAGTTTTGTAAGTACATGCATATATATTATTGCATGGAAATAATTGTTACTAACAGTTGAAATGTTGTTAACTCATGAAGTTGAGGACATTTCAGGGAGGTGTTATACATTGCAACAGAAAAGTTGCAAGTCAAGTAGTCACATGAGCATTGACTACAAGAAATTTTCTTGTTCAGAAGAAGAAACAATGAACTTACTGTTATTAATTATGAACATGCATATGCATAGAATGACGAGTCATTCTAGTTTATTAAATTGTTGGGTAATTGTGATTGAATTGCTAGGTACAACAAATTCTAAGATCACTGCATAATATTTTGTACATATTGCAATTGAATTATGATGTACAACAAATACTGACAATTTGTTGGTTGTATGCAAGATGAAGCATTACAGGAAAAATGGTATGCAGTTTGGTGCCTGTGGAAAACCACAAGGATGATTGCATTCATAATATGGCAACAGGCAAGAAGAATTATGAAATGGAATTTCATGTTTTGGGGAAAAAGTTGAATTCCTTTTTGAACTAAGTTGGAGTTCCTAAATGAATTATTTTATGTTCTCTCATGATAACTGCATGTGGGTGATGCAGATGAGATGATGTTGATAAAAGTTAGAATGTTGACTACAAAGAGTAGCTCGGGGAAGATGCTGATTGGAGACCTCTGAGGGCAGTTGGAACTCCTCGAGCCACAGTGCTCTAAGACTTCCAATCTGGCCTGTCGCTGAAGCCCAAGGAAAGGGAGGTGTAACAACCGATGGACTATGTGATAGTGAAGGTACACACTCCTGGGGTGGGACATGAATGTGGGGAAGAGAGACAGTTGGTTGGAATGCTGATGGGGTTTGGTACCTTGGCCTAGACCATGTTGATATGGAAGTCTTCTCAATCAAAAGATAGGTATCAATTCTCTATTCATTGTATGCTACGTATCTTGTAATTCGTATACAGGTTATAGTGTTATTAGAATTGCCTGTATATATATTGCATGTATGTTCTAATGTTGCTTCCGAATGAATAGGTGTACGAGCAGAGTGTTTACGTCTGTGGAGTCATAGCACTGCTGAGAGTTTATCAATGGATGGAACATCGTGGATCTACAACCATTCGGTGCTTTCAATGAGGTTTAATTGAATCATGTAACAAGGAACAATAAGCTGAATGCTTTCCTGAAGCAACTCTATGGAATAGAGCAATTGAGTTTCAGCTGCAGTATGGATACCAAAATTGGTGCTTGAAAGTAAAGCTGGATAATGGGCTTCCAATAGCTGAAGCTTGGAGATTTAGAAGAATTTTTGAATTATATATGTGTAAGTAAGTTGCACTGAGGACAGTGCAAAAATAAGGGGAGGGGATTGTAATACCCCAAGGATGAGCCCCATTTATATCTATGTATTGTAAACATGTTTTGTAGGTTGGTGAGTCGAGCAATTTTAAGCTGGTAAGCTTATGTGCAAGTAGGTCGAAGAGCCTAGGTGTTAAAGGCGAGGAGCCTAGGTTGTACATGTAATTATGCACTTTGTTAGTATAAAAACATCGCTGCGTGTAGACCGACCACGAAGAAAGTGTGATGGGGGACTAAGCTTCCACAAGGTTGGGCAAGGGAGGGGGCTAAGTATTTGGGCCTAGGGGCTAAGCTAGGGGGCTTACCTCTAGAGGAATAATATTTTAATATTAATTCCTGAAGGCTAAGGTGGACATGATATATTTTGTTATCCTAAGTTCCTAGAAAGGGGACGTAGGCTAAACGGAGCACATGTAGCTCCAGGAAGACAAGTGTCGACCTGGGCTCATGTAGTTAAAAGCTGAAGCATCAACTGTGTTGGGGGTTGTCTGGTCATTCTGTCATCCTCTGCCTGAGTTCGTTGGGATCTGGGGCATCTGAACCGTTTTGCCTCTGCGTCTGCCTCTGCATACCCGCGCACAGTGAAGGAAACCCTCACGGGAAGATGGTTTGCTGGTCATTCTGCCATCCTCCGCTTGAGTTCGTCCTGTCCATTCTCCCATCCTCCATCTGAACCCGAGACCTTCGTCGTCTGACCTCTGCATACCCTCACGCATCTCTGAAAATAAAAACCGTGAAGTCGTCCTGTGCTGCTTCTTGTGAAGCCCGCCGCAATTGTAGTCGCCTGAGCCGTTTTGTGACTTAGCGTTAGGCTATTGCCTTTTGGGTGTCCATAACTGTTTTTCCCTGTTGTTGTTGTTGTTGCTGTTGTTGTCACCCGTACCCGACTGTAGCTCAGTCGAAGACTGGTTGAAGAGGCAGGTTGTCAGGCCTATGAGCAACTCTCCCAAGTGAGAGAGTTTGCTAGGAAGTGAGTTCTTCTGGAAGGGAGTCCCGTAGCAGCTACAGTACTCTGAGACTTCTGGTCCAACTTGTTGTTGAAGCCCAAGGTAAGGGAGGGGTACTAGCCGATGGACTTGTATTAGTGAAGGTATATCCTCCTGGGGTGGAACAGGCGTGTGGGGAATGAGGGTCTGTGGGTTGTGGGCATAAGTGGCTCCTGGGATAAAAGATCCTCCCTGTTGCTTTGTGCAACTTCTTTGTTGTCCTTGCCAAGCCTAGAATTCCCTTGCCCGATGGAGTTTAGTCCCAGCTCGGGGGTGACCTACTGCTCAGAGTGATGAGCAATGCGGTCTAAGGCTAGGAGGTTCGTGGAAGGTCTGGACGCAATTGGTGGATTTACTCCAGCTAAAAGACAAGTATCATTGTTGTGCTTAATTATGTATTTTATGCATGTTTTGTGATGCTTGAATGTTATCGGGTATTCCATTACATGTGGATTTACTGTTAATCTTGTTTGAATCTGAACTGGTAGCAGTAATTCTATGTTATCGTGATTAAGTGTTTTAAATTCATTAAAATGCATATATATATCACATAAGTGTATATTCCGCATGGTAGCATTACCCGGTCTCTGGAGGGTCGGGGATGTTACATAATCAGCTATAAATTTCCGTCACATAATGTTTTGTCAACCGGGTTCAATTCTACTTAGTTAACTTTGCTCTTAACCAACCAATCGAGATAACTCCTACAGATAACTCTACTCTATGTCCCGATCACAGGAACACCAGATTACTGGGCTATTGAGATAACCGGGCCATTGGACCACCGAGCATTGATTACAAACAACAACCTCTTAGGATTTTAGTCGGGTCTCATTAACCAACCACCAGACACTGAGGTACTCGTCCAATTTCTTTGAGTTCATGTATGAATCTGGTTCGGTTGTAAGTCAACCGACCACCAAAAATTATAGAGCCATCGACACTTTAATATTGGTCTGTCAGAGGCTTTCTAGACGGGTTTAGTTACCATCATTTTTAGTCGTTGATCTATTCCTATGAACAACGATCAACGATCAGATCTTCTTCTACTCTGTGCAAGTGCTATCTTTATATGGCGCCTTCTCGCATGCTTCCGCTGCACTTCTCATCACAACGAAGTTCATAGGAACTTCAGATCCTCAATATTGTTCTTTGTATTTCGCCCAATCAAGGTCAACTCATTCACCCTTCAAAAGAGACTTGTTCTCCTTCCTTTATATAAAGACCCTTTACAGTCCTCGTTCACAATTGAACCGATACATCCACTTTTTACTCATATTTCCCCTCGTAGGATATACATAGAACCCTCATCAACGCATACACAAGTTATTCACTCACTCTGACTATAATGTTATAGAAAGAGGCATACACACAACTTGGAGGCATAAAACACAATGTTTCATTAAACAAACTCTGTACATAAACTCTGCAACTCAGAATTACCTATGTACCTCTGTTGATCCGATTCACAATGTGGGTGCTTCCTTGGCCTTCTCTTTGGCTTGATTTCACTCTATTTGGCCACACTGTTCATGCCCGAAGGCTTACATATTTACGTGGAAGACAAACTTCTAGACCTACCAAAACAATTCCCTAAAATCTTGCAACTAATTACAACAATAACACTCTTCTATCAACTCTCTTGACCTGCTCTCTATTCTTTATTACATACATACAAGGATCAGATAAGATCGAATCCTCCACACTTAGGAAAATCCACACTAACCCAACTAATTGCTCAAACAAGCCATTTATATAACAATTAGGGAAAACAAACCCTATCCTTCTAGAATCATCCGGACTTTAAGAAAAATACAATAATTTCATTAAGGGAACCCACTCCCTTTAGTAAATTATAAGACTTCCCCTAGGCCTGCTCAAAATGGTTGATTTTGATGGGAAATGCTCCTACATCAGTCGTGGATATGTAGGGGCCATTTTTAGGACCAATCTTGAAATCCATTAAGTAGGCCCAAAATAGAAAATTGCCTATTTGGGGCTAGAAAATGCACTTTTAAGGCCACAAAATGGCGTCATTAATGTAATGAATGGTCCCAGGGTGTAGTGCACATTAATAACTTTGAAATGAGTTATTGTATGCCAAAAATGAAGTTTGTATGAGAAAAACACGACCTTCGTAAGTTGAGCTACCAATTTGACAAACACATTACCAAGTGGAAGCCACATTATCCCTTATTACTCGCACGTGTTGAACTAACAATGCATGGTCTTCCAAGAATATTCTAGAGAGTCCTAACCCTAACCCTGATTGGAAATTGAGGAGTGCAACAACTCTAACCCTAACAATTACGAGGATATATTAAGCAAAGGGAGAAAGGGGATTTGTTCCTATTGTATTTTTTTGCTATTCCATAACTAAGGATAGTAAAGGAATGGGATATCAAAGTAGAGCAAAGGAAGTAGGCAATCTTGTAGTAGCATATTTAGGCTACAATGTCCTTTTATTCCATAGTGAGTGTTTAACATTCTTTGTGTTTTGCATTGTAAATATGAGAATTAAAGAACATGACACAATCTTTATTTCTTCCTGGAGTTTTCACCCTCGTGGGTTTCTCTGAAACACATCTCATGCTCAATGGGTTAATGGTGTGATGTTCTTAATTTTGTAGCTTTTCACTTGTTTTCTTGGTTATTTTTCACAAATAAAGCGATATAATTCTAATATTATAACTTGATCATAAGTAATCGCAGTGCAATAGAGTATAACCTCACAATATTTGTAGCTGTGACCAGTTCTCTTATGGAATATCCACAATGATTTGCAAATCACTTTGGGAGCACAACATATGATCCAACCAACTCAATGGAAGCCTTTCTTGCCATTGGAGCCAACCCAAAGAAAGTCCCATAAGATCTTTTCAAGCCTATAAAAGGTTGAAACAAAAGGGACCAACATGAAGAGTAGTAATATGCATGGCAACAATGACCTTGGTTTCATATTTGAAACCATGCTACCAATGTCATAGGGTCATAGGCTTAGTAATCCATTTATGCACATTCTCAGCTATTTCTTAACTACCTATGGAAAACAACTTCCGATAACTCCTCTAGGAAGGCTTGAATGATAAGGGGGATGCCATGAATTTGAAGACTTGATCTAACTACATCTAGGACCACTCCATATTGGCTAACTAATCATGGAGCACCTTGGATATGATTACAACATTAAGTCTTAACCATATATAACTACAATTACAAGCTTTTGTGTATTGATTCTCCTTCACAGGGTTCAATTATATGTTTTAAAAAGTTGTCCTCCCCCCCCTCTCCCCCNTCTCTCTCTCTATATATATATATATATATATATATATGAGTTGTAAATGCATTTGTGGCAAGTGCTAATTAAATAAACACCCATTAACCTAATATTGACCCATTGGACAAACATGCAAAATAAAAGTCCACAAGTACTTGGAAAACACCATAATTAAGTAGCCCGAGGCCCAAGAACACATGTTCAAAAAACATCAAGCCACTGCACAAAGATGCCTAACATGGGGAAACAAATCATCGTGGTCACGAGTGATGGCCTCCAACTAGTAACATTAGGGTTTGAGTCAATAATGATTGACTCCTAACCATCATGTCGAGCCTAGGTGGCCTTTCCCCTATGAAATGGCAATAGCCAAAGTAGGGAACTTATAACTATGTTGAGTTTATTGCGGGGTTGATTGTGGCTCTACTTCTTTCTTTCCACAACTACGACAACTCAATGTTGAGATCAACCCTGTAAACTCTAAGACTACTTTAAAAGTGAACTCTATATAATTATTGTTGGTAAATAAAAAAATTGCATAATTTATATGGGAAAAAAAATAAACTTCAATCCATAATCCTATAGGATGTGGCCGACCGGTATAGAGGTCCATTATACAAACAAAGGAGACTCAAATCCCAACGAGTATAAAGTCAAATTGATCTAAATAAACTCTAATGCAATATTTTCTCCTTTCATAGGAAAATTCATTCATGTATATTGTTGCAACCTCATTCTGGTTGGTGTAAGGTTTAGATATTGGCATTGCCATTAGCTACACATGGAAGTACAACAGGCTTTGCAATTGCCATTAGCTACACATGGAAGTACAAATTGTTGCTAAAATAAAGCCAAAGTCCGACTATTGAGAGGACTGAGGCTACAAAGGAATACTCAAAACCACGAGAATTAGGTAGTTGATTAAATACAGCCTCTGCTCCCGTGTTTACCCTTGCATGGGATATTTCCATTCGTTTTTGCGCTTATACCGTAACATTGTCCATCATTCATTCTACAAATCTCTTTACAAGTGATTAGTCAGGGATTTACAGTTGTACTGTCTTCTATCCCCTATCGGCTTTATATTTTTAGATGCGACGGTTTTATTTGCGGCAATTTATTTATAGTTTTTGTGTGAACGGCAAACAGGGCTTCCTCTGCACCACTTTTACCCTACATGTTCCTCTATTTCCCCTGCCCATTACAGTCTCTGCCATAGACACTGTTGTTGTTCCAGTGGTTTCTCTTACTGTGAAAAACAGTGGTAGTATCCCCTATTCCATTGAAAAACCCTTTGCTTTTGATTAATTTAAATTTTTTTAATCAGTTTCTGATTGTTAAGATTCCTTCTTTTTGCAGGTCAGGACTCGAGACTAACGCCAGGATGTCTTGGTGTACTATTGAATCGGACCCTGGTAAGGTTTTATGTATCACTAAGTGATTTTATTCATATAAGAGCCCTTCTGACTCCAACGGAAATCCTTGATATCTAACTTGAATTTGAGTTTTTATTTGTTTTATTTTAATGTTTTTTCACAACATTGAAGTCCAGTGGTGAATCTGCCCATGCTATTGGGGTCTCCTATGCTGTGTTGTATTCATTGATGTGATTTCATGGGAATCGAACTAGTATCTGGCAGGTGATATAGTGTTGTTTCCTGCAAGTTTGACCACAATGCGAATCAACTTATAAACATAGAAAATTAAGCTTCTGTACCAAAGATACCCTCTGCTGTTCATAGTCAGGAATAGTGCACAGTTAGATATGTTCTGTGCATGTGCTCTAAACATTTGGAATTTTCACAGCCTATTTGAAATTAAAGCCTTTTAACCATTAAACAATCGAATCTGCTTCCTTATACTTATGGAACTTTTAGTTGTTGTTGCTTGTGACCAGACAACAGTGAGGATTAGGTGCTTTGTCATTGGTCGAGGCCTGTAACATAATTTAGGTAGTCCAGCTACATCTTCCTCGCTATTTGTTACCAAAGTAATAGATGATTAGGTACTTTGCGTTTCGTTGAGGCCTGTAACTTGATAAACTTTCGGCAATCAAGCTACATCTTCATCGCTGCTTTCTGTTACAAAAGTGATACAAACACACAACAGAATGATGAGAAAAGGAGAAAATGGCATCCTCAAGACTGTGCATGTATAACCCATGAATGAATATTTATAATAAAAGTTGTAATGAACTTGGAGAATGAAGATAAATATAGATCTTCACCTCATTATGGACTAGCCTAGAATGGACACGGAAAGGTGAATTGTAGTATCTGAATATGAAT
Source organism: Picea engelmannii (assembly GCA_009831015.1). Classification (NCBI taxonomy): domain Eukaryota; kingdom Viridiplantae; phylum Streptophyta; class Pinopsida; order Pinales; family Pinaceae; genus Picea; species Picea engelmannii. The sequence continues at coordinate 591,153 of ML778673.1, forward strand.
TCCCTCAGCGATGATTTCAAATGAATATATTGTAAGTGTCTAAACTAAATTAAACTGTTTTCTAGAGTAATTCCTTAGACTCTCGGTAAGAAGTTCCAGAGATGGAACCTGTATCTGTTATGATTATGCTCATCCCATCTTCAAAGGCAGAGAAATTATTTTGTGCAGACTTGGAAGTGTACTGGTCAAAGCATCAGATCCCTACTGATTACTGTTAACTACCTACCTTTACATGAAATTTCTAAGGAAGCAACAACGCACCTAAGATTGTCTGTTCAAGAAAACTGGTCAAAGCATCAATTCCCTACTGAATACTGTTAACTATCTACCTTTGCATGAAGTTCCCAAGGAAGCAACAACGCACCTAAGATGGTCTGTTCAAGAAAACTGTAAAAGCCAATCTGTACATATAGCTAATAAGGAAAACAAATCAACACAATACAATGGTGGGGTGATGGATGTCTTGTGCTTATGGCTAAAAAAATACCGCTAATTGCAAACATGATATCAGGCCATTTATGTCATGAGCAAATGTGGTCATTTGATGTAGGAAAGTTGAATTCTATCATTTGATAAGTTATATGACCTTCATGTAACTATTTAACTGATGTCGTGATTTTTAAAAGTCCATTCAGTGGTGCCACTTGGTGATTGCTTAAAGTTTCATTGAGGTTTGCTAGTGACCAGATATAAATGCCATCTTCTTTCACTTTAGAAGCTAGAGGTGGTTGTTTGCTGTATATATTCTCGGCCATGTCCTTGTTAGTATATGTATATTTGATCATCTGAAGGGAAAATCAAAATACCAAAGAAAGGAGCGGCGGCATATGTTACAACTTACAAGTCAGGAAGTTGATTTCTTCTAAAGAAATTGGAATATTGCTTACAATGTCTGTTTTTCTTTTGGGTGCATGGCACATTCAGGGGTGTTCACAGAACTTATTCAACAGATGCAAGTTAGAGGAGTGCAGGTATTTATGATTTCACTTTCATTTGACACTTGAGTTTTTTAGGTTAAATAAAAGTATGAATATTTAATAAGCAAGGTTCTGTTGTTTTGGATAATTTAAATCAGTTTGGGAGCTAGGCACAATAGATATTTAAATTGCACTAGCCTTGCTCTCTTAAATTAAATAAACCTGTAACAACTATATCTTCCAGAAAATGTTGAAGATTATTTTGTCATTTCTGTTTATCACTCATGTAGAGCTTATTGACATGGAGTGTTTATGAAGTTTTTGTGTTTAGTTGAATGATGTATTACTATGACTGTGAGGTTAGTTTCTTTTTAGTTTTTTTTCCACTCCTTGATTTTGTAGCATATAAGAGCTCCAATGCAAAACTCAGTGCAAATTGGCATCAGATGGTAAAATCCAGTGGCAAGGATACTTCAGAACAAATGGACATGCTTAACTCCTCTCCAGTTTAAGAATGCCTTAACTTGTCATCTGGAGTCTCCTCTTACATTTTGGACATGTCCTTCATCCTGCATGACTATAGTCATCCATAACGTACCTTCTTTATGGATCTAGATTTTCTTTGATTGCTACTATAACTAATCTGGATTCTGTAACGATTCTAATGAATAAAGGGGAATGAGCAGTATCAATTTTTAGATGACATCTGACCAAATAGTGTGCCCTTTACAACACATTTCTGTGATGTTTGGATGAACTAGAGTCATTCTTAATTGAAAAAACTGATATTTACTATTTCAATCTTGTCTCTCAGGTTGAAGAGTTGTATTCTCTAGACTTGGAATCTCTAAACAATCTTTGGTAAGCTCTTTTGGTCATCTTTTACATGTTTTTATTCACTTGAAAAAGTTTAGAATATGTTCTTTTGACACTCATCATATTCCATTGCAGCCCTGTTTATGGCCTGATATTCCTTTTCAAGTGGAGGCCTGGAGAGAAGGATGATCGATCTGTATTGAAGGAATATAGCCCAAATCTCTTCTTTGCAAGCCAGGTTTGGTCCTTTATTTGACATTCAAGAGGATTTGTCAAAGTGCGTTCCTTGTTCTTGACAAATCAGTAGGATGTATTTCTTTGAAGTATCCTGCAACACTTGTTTCAGATGTCATGCTATTTTTGTGATTTGCTGCAGGTGATCAACAATGCTTGTGCAACTCAAGCAATTCTTTCTATTCTCATGAATTGCTCAGAAATTGATATTGGCCCTGAATTGTCAAATCTGAAAGAATTTACAAAAAATTTTCCTCCTGAACTCAAAGGGCTTGCTATCAACAATAGTGAAGCCATTCGTGCAGCTCACAACAGCTTTGCTAGACCAGAGCCTTTTGTCTCCGATGAACAGAAAGTGGCTGATAAAGAGGATGATGTATACCATTTTATAAGCTATATACCAGTCGATGGCACTCTGTATGAGTTAGATGGGTTGAAAGAAGGGCCCATCAGTCTTGGACAGTATAATGGAAGTAGAGAGAGCTTGGAGTGGTTAAAGTTGGTACAACCAGTGATTCAAGAAAGGATTGAAAAATACTCCAAAAGTGAGATAAGGTTCAATCTCATGGCAATCATAAAAAACAGACTTGATATCTATAAAGCTGAACAGAGAGACCTTGAGAATAGGAAAAAACAGATTCAACAGCAGTTGGATGCATCCAAGTGTAACGGAGATGATAGGATGGATGTAGATAATGGTTCAGGAAGGCAGAGTGCTTCCGTTGAAGGGCTCAACAGGTCTCTCATGGACATAGATTTTGAACTTGCGAATGTTGAACAGAAATTATCGATAGAGAAAGATAAGTTCAAAAAGTGGAAGACAGAGAATATACGCAGGAAGCACAATTATATACCATTTTTGTTCAATTTTCTTAAAATCTTGGCTGAAAAGGACCAACTCAAGCCTTTGATTGAAAAGGCCAGGCACAAGACATAATAAATCTATCTGAGTTGAAGGCAAACTTTTGAGGGAAGGTAAGCCTCATGTGGTCGTTTTTAATCTATATTTGGTATTCATTTTGTAAGTATTAGATAAACATAGAGAAGTAATTCATGATGAATGTTTTAAATTTTTTTGTCATTAAGGCTTTGTTGATCACATGTTTATTAGCTTGTCAAAACTTGTGCAAGCATATGCTTGGCTTTGTTATGGTAGTGCAATTGGTAGTAGTATCATATCAGTTTTATAAAATAAGATGTGACTTTGTTTACGTTCGAGAGATAGATTTCTTATTATGTCTTTTGGTAATAAAGCAGTTATTTAGAATCATAATTAAAGGTTGTCTGCTCCGAAAAGTTCCTTTTAGGGTGGATTAACATTTCTATCCATGTTTCCCTAGATATTTATCCACTTTTTGGTAGTTTACTCATATCTTGTTTGGATATCTTTATGAGTCTCATCAGTACTCTTTCACCCATAGCTTGGTCGGCTTCTTTTCCTACATTTGTGATGGTGGAGTATTTGAAAAGTATTTTGTTTCTAGCCTTCTAAGTTCTCCAAACTGTTACCTTTTTGTGTATTTGATAGAAATATTTCATTAGTGGGGTGACATAATTGTACAGTCTTTCACAAGAAGATCATTGTTAGCAGCACAACACACCTTAAATAAATCAAAATATTCTGACAATGGTTCCTTTATACTCTAAGGTGTCGAGTATCCACCCCCTGTCAAGAGGTGGGATACTGTTTTCCAATTAATGGTGTGCGGCCACCAACCTGACTTAATGACCATGATGGCTATTGCTATTTGATTGGTCCCTTGTGGGATTGTGGTCCACGAGGGGCAAACATGTTGCTTGGGGGAATTGAACTCTGGTTGGGGCAATAACAAGCTCCCTTTGACAAATACATAAGAATATAACTTAATATCAAAGAAAAGTAGGGGGTTTCTACATGGAAAAGATACCTAATTAAAGGTTAAGTGTGGAGTGGGTCCAACCTCCTTAAAGTTTTTACTAATCTGCCGTGTAGAAATTTAGGGGGACGACCTATACATGCACATATCTGGACTAGTATTTATAGGGTAGGTAGAGGGACATTTTCCTCATCCATCCAATGCTTCTTCAAATTTAATACACACTTATCCTTTGTATATGCAATGATTTCTTCTCTACTTATCTAGCTACAATTCCAACGGAGTATGAATTCCTTGTGCTGCAGGCCGTATCTATACTGAAATCCTTGTTTCTTGTTTGTATATATATCTACTATAGTGATTTGGTTTAATCACTTTGTTTCAGTTTCCATTTCCAATAGCTGGTTCCGATGGTTTGGTTTTAATGTACCCATGGTCTGACTATACTTTTACTCATATGGATAACTATGTTATTGGGCCTGAATTCTGCAGTAGCCGTTTTGGCTTTGCTATGTATTTGTTTTCTGGTTTTGGAAATGCCGGAGGATCCATCTGGGATCCAACTCTGGCATGTCAGAAACACTTGGGACCCTAAAACCTAACTTTTTCCTATAAGATAGCCCCTCCCCCCATTTTAAAACTCACAAATTTGAGTTTTTTCATATCAGCTTGTATTTCCGAGTTTGTGAGAGCGATTTGGAGCAAAATATACTTGGATATCAGATTTTTCTATGTTTGTGGTTTGTAGTGAACATAATATATCAAATAAATAATAATAATAATAAATAAATAAATAAATAAATAATATATCAAATAAATAATAATAATAAAAATAAATAAATAAATAATAATGAGAATAAATAATAATAATAATAATAATAATAATAATAATAAATAAATAATAATGAGAATAAATGAAGTGATTCATCCTAACTAAAGGACATGACCTAATCAAAGGACATGACCCTATCAACCATTGTGACTCATCAATGCTATACGTACATTGCCACTTGGCATTGTATCAATATCATCTATCATGGCATTGTATCAATGATACATTATTTTAATCCGTATGGATTCTATTTCTTTTATGTTATTTTATCCATTTTGGATATTCATTTTATGAACCAAGTTGTTCATCTCATATTTAGTCAATGAACTTTGTTCATTTCATTTGGTATTAGAGTCATGTTCTGATCCGGCTTTTGGCCACACCCAAATTTGTATCAGAGTCTCTGATTACTAGGTCTTTAAACACAACCAGCTTTTGGCCATTTTAAATTCAGATTTCTCATTGAAGAAAATTATTCTCTTGCAAGGTAGAAGAATCAAAATCAATAAACCAACCTTGTGGAGTAAAGCGTTGTTTATGCTGCGAAAACAATACATTATAAGTCTGAAAATTATCAAGAGTCAGAGTGCCTGTCAAAACAATTCCGCTGCCCATTGATTAAAAGGAAACACACAAAAGATATATAATACAGCAGTCACAGTGCAGAGGCCACAAATGATCAAATTGAACGTGGGTGTAAGCATAAGTCTACCTGTCAAGGGCATTAATGAGTCGAGATCGAGCTACCATAAATCGACATGTCCTTGTATAGCAACTGCCATTGGAGACTGAGCTGATAGGGTTAGTATCCAAGACCATAGGCATCCATAGTATAATCTATGGAATTGTGCTGCCACCAAGGGTCACACATGCTTTCATCCCCTGTTTTCGTCAACTCCAGGAACAAATAAATAATCGTGGCAGCTGGAAAATGTGGAAGAATCTGCCCTATTTTTGCATTTGGAGAGACATGCTGAAAAAGGGTTGCCAGTTGAATCGAGCTATTAGCTGCTGCCTACCTTATTAATGCTAAGTTTGATGTTGGTTCATGAGATAAATTCTGAGTTTTATGGGATTAATAATTGGAGGTATTTCAAATTACATCCCAAGGTCCCATTGATTATATTTTAGTCATGGAAAAGTCAACTTGTGACTGTCCAAGCTAAAGTCGTGTTGTTCCAACTTCTAACTACCAGTTAAGGTTAAGTTTAAGTTAAATTGACCTCCACACACACACACACACACACACACACACACACACACACATATATAAGAAGGTTTAATATTACTTGCAGAGTTTTACTTCCCATCCGACATAAAGTAAAAAGATTCTTTTATTCTTTGAAAAGAAATATAAAGGAGTATTATATATCAAGTTAGATTCCCGAGGAGATATAAGGCAACATTTCAAATATTACTTCTTAGTTTCAACAAAGGCTATTACTATAGTCTAGTGGACCTTAGGTAATATTATAAAAGGGTTATAAAGGTAATCTGTAAGTTCTAATTTCAAAGTTATAAAGGGGTTATTCAATTTAATACCCATTCCTAAGTTTAGGGAAGGAAGATTACCAAGGTTCTAAGTCAGCTCCAAAAAGATATATTAAAGGTTCTATTAAAGGAGTATTTGAAGTTTTTAAGTATTTAATTACCCGACGAAGTTAAAAAAGATCTTAAACATGGATTTTAATAAAAATGACGTAGTTAAAAAAGATCTTAAAATGGATTTTAATATAAAGAAGGACGATTTTCTTATAAGTTCAACCTTGTGTCTTGGATTATTAACATTCAAAGGGAGTATTCTTGAAAAAGAATTAACATCGTCATTTCTCTGCACTATAAGGGAAATTATATTAACATTGACTTGGCAAATCAATTATTAATTCTAGAGCCAAGTATAATTTGCAACGGTCAATATAATATTAAGGACTTGCGAGTAACAATTGACGATTATAAATACATATCCCAATACAATGTTACAACTATGTACAAAAAAAAGTTGACATAATTCTCGGCAATGTTTTAAAAACCGGAACCGGTACCGGAACCGGTCGAGGGTCTAACCGGAACCGGAACCGGAACCGGTAATAAACCGGTCAAACCGGTTTCAATAAACCGGTCTTTTTAAAAAATACATAAAATATTTAAATTTTAAC